>JASANE010012854.1:0-18469 GCA_030248225.1 Trileptium ribeirensis
TGCTACCGTTGTTTTTGTCTGAGGAAATGTGTCTATTCTCTTTCCTCACTAACTATATAACTGCACGTAGTTTAAACACTTCGGATGAGATCCCGAGGATTATGCCGGACACGAAAAGAAAATGCGCCGCGCTCAAAAGCATCACGTCAAAGAATTGCTCTGGAGGACCGCTAATACGGGCGATGCAAATGATCGTGGAAAGACGATAACGAAACGGGCCCTGTCAGAAAATGGGTACAGTGCGACAGATGTTTCCCATGATTCCACCCAGCATGCGTGGGACTGGACGACAATCCCATCGAAGTCTTATAGTACTGTTAGCCCTGCGTCTGTTTGTAGAACATGTCCTTCACGGTGTAGCACACGACTACACAGATGGAGCCAAAAAGTTAAGTTAATATCACAATCTTAACCATTGCCTAAAATGAAAAATTTCAATTTCAAAAACTTAAAAATTGCCCAAATGCCATCCTAACACTAAAAAATTTCCCTTAAAACTTACGAGCAAAATTACAATACTCAGCCAACCACTAAAGCCTTGAGTAATTTTAAAAATTAAATGTAATTGTAATAAAGTTTGATACAGATTTTGTGTAAATGTTGAACTTTAAATGTATAATTGTGACCTTAACTAACGGTGTGTATATGTGTATGATATATGCATAGTTAGTTTATTTCAGTCATTTTAAAATACGGCTACGATACAGCGATCGAATTTATAGTGACGAATTTCGGAATAACCATGATCGGCGACTAAGTCAACAACGGAGGAGTCGTAGTCGTTGGGGTCTTTTTGGTGGTGGAAAAATGCGATCGGATTAGAGTGCTACATATACGAGTAGCGGGTCGAAAAACAAAACGGAACGATAGTCGGACGGCAAGCGGAACAACAACAGCGACGTCTAATACACAGTGCGATTGTTAAGCCGAGCCAACGTATTTAAAACACAAATGCGAAAGGGTACTCCGCCTGCTAGAAATTAAAGTTACAGCGACGAAACCATCAGTGGTCGGAAAAGCCATAGAGTCGAAAAATAATGGCATAATAACCCACGCAGTCGAAATACTCCCAGATTAGTTGGGCCCCAAAGGGTTTGCTTTACACCGTAAGCGAGATATAAACAGATATCGCTTCATATTCGCAGTGGTTGCAACACTAGATCAAACCCAAACGATTTTCATATTTAACTGTCGTGTCGGGTGTTGCGTGATTATTATCGAAGCGAAAGCGACGGTAGCTAAATTCGCTGATTTGGTAGAAACGGTGGGAACAAATATCTATCGCTGGCGATAATAAAGCTTGTATATCTCCAAAAAAACTGAAAAGGAGTCGAAGCAGACATTGATCACGGGAAGTCTATTTCAAAGAGAATAATGTACTAGGACCAGTTCTGACCCTAAGGGATCCCAGCTGCACCACCCTTTTTCTCGGTGAGGTGCCCGGAGAACCTCGGCTTCCACGACTCCCCGGTGAACTGCAGGTTGACCTAAGGGAATTGCTAGCTTATCAGGCCGCCGGCGGGTTAACCAGGGTGTTCGGCCTGGCCCCTATATTGGCCCACGTATCTAGTGGCACGAAGGACCCCTGAGGGTCTGAGGGAGAGTCAACCCCTAAGCCTGCTCACAGGTAATAAGGCTGACTCGCCTTTCCCTCATTTCATTCGCAGCCTTGTCCAAGGTGAAATCCCATGTTCCTACTGGGTGATAGCAATTGGGAGCTCGTTAGAAAGTTTATGAAGTTTTTTGGTTTCTCGTATCATGTTATCGTTAGGTGCCGACGCCTAAAATTTGAGTTGAGTTTTTTTGGAGACCTTGGTAGGTCGAATAGTAACAAAACTACGTTTCGTGAGTCGAGGAGTAAGAAGAGCTTATCGCCTAAGCAAAATTTAACACGCCAACACTTTCGAATTTTATATACATGTAATCGGATAATAGTAGGTACACCGAAAGCAAAATATTTAAAGATATACTGTTATTGAAGGTACCTCGCAGTGTACCTTAGTTATGTAGTCGAGCGGCGATGTGAATCCTTATCAGTGCAGCCCCGCGACGTGGGTCGTGAAAAAGCAACTCTGTGTACCCCACGATTTGTTACCTCAAGAAAAATGCATGGACCTCTTCACCGTATACCCACGATCATTTCCCCACGAGTCACTGGTTAACTGTGCTCGTACGCGCGCGCTAAGTTACCGTGTTGAAAACATGCTTGCAACAGACCTTGTTCTCTATGCTCCTTGGAAGTCGTTTTGCTGAGTCCGGAGGTCAGCTGTGACTCACTTACAACGATAGTTTGTAATTAAAAATCTGCTTGCGCCAGAGTCAGATTGAAATCGTGGGTCGTTGTTAAAAGGGGAAGGCACTGCCGCGTCTCCCGAACATTGGTTGCCTTGTAAAGATTTTGAATTTGTACTTTGACATGATAACATGGCGCTATACGGAAACCCGCCGTGTCTACACGGGTTGTGGGTCCGCGCCTATAATATTACTTCAAGGAAAAACTTGGGGGAGCAGTTATTTTGTATCCTTCTCAGGGCCGGCGCTCGACTAACGGGTGCGATCACGAGAATTTGCTTAAAATTTAACTCAACTATACGTCGCAGCAGACTCCGTTACCTTTCATTGTGTATTGGTTTACTTCTCCGAGTGTCTTCGATTTAAGTAATGGTCCGCAGTCATTTGCAAGCATGAATACGACGCGTGCTGCAGCGTCCCTAAGCTAAATGCTTGATTTGAGAACCAAAAGGGCTGGGTTATTTAAGTTCAAAAACTTCGGATACCCCTGTTCGGTTAGAACAACAAGTTTACTAAAACCGTAAAGGTGGGGGAAAGATAACACACGAAGGGTCCTGATACGTCTCTCCCTATGGAGTAACGGCATCGACCCAACGATATTTATTCTATTGTTAAAAATGCGCGACGGAGTGCTCTACCGTTTCTTTACGGCACTAGACCCGTCCGTTTTGAAGGTAGTAGATTTAAATTTGACAGATAAAACAAGGCTCAGGGCAGGGTCTTGAATTTCACAACTAGCGTCAGGGGTTCCTTTCATTATGTACTTTTGATTAATTCTCAGCGTGCAAATGACTGCGTCCGTCCCGAGCGGACCACTTGCTCTGCTCCCCAATAACTGGGTCTTTAAGTCGTGTGACCTGGAGTTGTTCTTGTAGATTTTCCTATGACTTAGCCTCGACTCAACCTGCCACCTCAAAAGCGAGCCCGGCTGGGGCACGATTCCAAAGAAGCTCCATTATTTTGAAGGTCGGTTGAAAAATCGGAAACGTTTTATGGTGCCAACTTGCGGCGGGGTCCTAAACTGATTGATGCAAATTACTAAAGTCTTCTACCGTGTCTAAGCGGCCTGGAAGATTGGTTTGAATCGACTTAACAGGGAACAATTTATTGAAATTCGCAGGGACCAATTGCTCGAAATTTGATGGGGAACCTAGCGCGAATCCCTACTTAGATTCAATTATCGTCTGCCTTAGCGACTGCCTCCGGGTCAAAACGCTACTAATTTCTTGTTTTAAACGCCTTCCTGCAAAGCCTTACCCTTTCCGTGTCCCTGTATCCTTCCCCCTTCACCGTGCGTACTTCTTATTCCTTTAACCCCGCTCCTATTCACATCACTAAAAATTTTCGCCCCTGGGTCTAGAACTAAACATGGCGACCCGGCGAGCGGGGAACCAGTCGAGACTTTGACTTTGCGAAACAATTTAGCGTGCAATTTTTCTTAATTTTGTCGGGGCTGCACTTACAGGTGCACGTGGCATCCTTTGGACGCACAAACACCCGCAAGGGCAGCCCTTGCTAGTCCAATTTGTTGAGGGCTAGAAAGTCGCCAGGGAAAACTCCGTCCTGTTTCTACACAGTAGGAGACACCCCTGGAAAGATTTAAACGAAAAGCGAAGGAAGCCTCGCATAAAAGAAAACGTTAAACCTTAGAAAGAAATCGGCGACATCCGCCCTACAAGAGAAAAAAGCAGACCACTTGGTCCGCGCTAAACTCGACTGGCTCCAACGCTGCATCGGGCCTTTTCCTTATATAGCCTGGTCGCTACCCCCTTCCCCTTTTGTCTCTGTCCCAGAAATCATTAGAGTTTGAAAACGATCCAAAATTTCAAAATTTAAACTTTTAAAATCGGCGCCCTAACACATACACTCTTATGCGCCTATATATTAAATAAAACTCCAAATAAATGAGCACAAGCTGGTAACAACACCACAGCTAATGTTATTACAAAACCCTTGGTCATCGCCATAGACCTGGACAGACATATACGCGGCTGCGTAAACAACAAAACCCTGCGCTGGTCGGCGCAGCGGTTTTCTAAGAGGAGAAATATGTGAGCGCTCAGGGCGCTGAGATTTTATAATGATGTGAACATAGTTTAGGCAATTGCAAGCCAACGGATGGCAGTAGGCGGCCGGAAGCGGGACGAGGTTCACACCCTGGCTGGTCGGCTACTGATAAAAATAAGATTTCGGTTGTAACACTAATAGGTGGCCTGTTAGAGGCCATTTTGTAGGCCAAAAACCGAAAATTTTGGGTGTCCCGGGAGGGTTATTAGGGTCCTGCTCGGACCGCCGGAGTTAGGTGGCCCCGGTTCTCGATGAAATTAATAGGGTAGGACCCCGTAGAGGTGTACGGCTTGAAAAATTGGGGAGTTTTGGTTGTTTCGATTGAGTTTTAAACCTTTGAAAAGTGGGTGTTTAAACGCCTACTTAGGGGTCCCTAAGTAATCACTGGTGGGGAGTAGGTTGACCCGATTGCAAAATTTCGAGGCCTTGGGAGGCCCTGTTGATCATGTGATGCGCCTACCTTGCCCTAAGAGTCAGAACCTATTAAAATTTTGCATTTAAAAGACCCCATAAAATGACGTTTCGGATAAATTTGTTACTTTTCTTTCTTGTGAATTTAATATCTCGCTTCACCCCATGATTCATTTATGCCACAACTGCATGCCAGAACAGGTCTTCGAAACCTAAATTGGAATAGAAACTCCCCCACTTGGATTTTGGATCAAAATTTCATGTAATGCCACAACTCATCCGGACATGCAGTGCCACAATACATATCAAATACATGAATTATTTTTAACAACCTTAGGATTATCGCGTTATTGTGGATGCGCACCGGGATCGACCTTAGGGTACCGAGGCAGTGAAACCGATAAGATGATCATGGAAATTTCGCCCCTTGTCCCCGGCCCATCTGAGTGCGCAGCCACTTTTTTCACTATACATCATCAATACATATAACATCATTAAATTAGTTAGGGGTCGACCGGATACCACAAGTCGAGAGTCCGATTATTCCATTGTGGTGCCAAAAATCACCCCGTGCACCTCGGGTGGATGGAGCGTGACAACATAATAGATCACAATCATGGTAGATTTTTTATTTCATAACTACGATAAATGACACACAATAAAATACTCAGGTTAGGCTCCACCGGTATCCGATTGCCCATCCGTTAAGCTGGCCTTTTTTACCTTGATTTGAATATCTTCTCCATCTTAGATATCCTGTTAAAATCCTGAAAATATCGGCTGATACATCCCTTAAATATTTTTTTAGATTTATTAGACTCTTTACTTATGGCAGAAATCAATTTTACTGAGTGAGTATAAGAAAAGAAAATTAACCCTTTTTGTCTGATATGATGTACAGCCCTTGTGATCAATTGAATTGAAAGGTTTAAAAATTTACTAAAATTCCTGGAATTTTGCAAAGATTCCCTGGAATTATGAGAAATTTCCTAAAAATTTTCTAATAATTTGAGTTTTAATTCGTGAAAAACGGGTAGAAGGACGTTCAACTTGTTTGGTTATCACCAAAAACGCGTCCCTTCTCCCTTATTATTCAGTAATTTTGGAAGTTTTCCCTTATGGTTTATAATATTTTTGAGTCTAATGCCGTGGTGTTTCGAAAATGTATCTGCCTTTCTCTATTTAATATTTTCCAAACGTTCTAAACGTTATATACGTACACAATACTATTATAGTAATAAAGTATATATACAATATGCTTCCCAGCACGTACCTCGAAAATTTGTTTGGTTCGCTCTCAGGAACGGACCCGGCTGCCGGTTATGCCCATACACAGTGGTTTCTTTAAGCCATTTTCATGTAATAAATTGGAAATTAATTTGCCCCTTTGGTTTATTTCGGCTTTATTAGAAAAACTGGCTTTTTATGTTCCCAATTTCGAGTATCCCACTTATATTCGGTAATTTCAGTTGGTAAATTTTGGCTTAGCACAGTTGTATCCACTACTCCTACCTGGTTTATCTACCTAAAATGCTCACAATTGGGACTTCAAGGTGTCACCGTAGCTGCATCTTACTGCTGTTACGTAGATCCACACTCGCGTTTCTCACTCATAAGTACTCCTTCTAGTGCGCCTCCTAATAGATGGTGCTGATTGATCTTATTTCCTTTCATGCTCTCATTTCTCTTCTCGCTCGTGGTAGCGGCTAACGCTGCGCTTTTATACCCGCGGTCGATCAGGGTGCCAGACGCCGTAATTCAGCGTCGCGAACTAGATGGCTTACCCACTCGCGTAGGTTGCGACGGCAATCGTTGGATACCATCGGTTCGCAGAACTGCGGTCGTTCGCCCCGCTCCATGTGCGGCTCATCTCGCGCTCACACGTCGGGTGTGTTGAACGCGACGAGCCACGTTGGAATGAACACGTTATGGAGCGTGTTATACCGCTGGCGATGGTTGATTAAAATCTTCTTAAGTTCGGCCGTCCAGGACGCTGCATCCTGATTTGCGGCGACCCAACGCGGAATAGGAGGCGTCATAATGATTGTTGTTGTTGGGGCTACTCGCTTTGACAGCACTCCTAAGTGACGTTTGACTTTCTTAGGAGCTGTTCCAGAGGCGCTTTCCAGTAGATGTAGTTATAACTACCTGGCAGGATGATGCAGTTAAGCTGCGGGGTGACGATGGCATTGGCGGCTTGGATGAGCCGGGTCAAATTAGAGTCTGGCCATCCATTGCCTAACCATTTGTTGTCATCCGCCATTTCCAATAACGGTAACGCTAAGGTATCTCCCAAGATATCTACTCGAGGCGATCTTACACTGCCGGTGGCAAATTCGCGCACCTCTTCGAGCAAATGCCCCATAATGTTGTGACAGCGTCCGGGCGCCTCATGGTTCTGAAGTTTCTGGTTGGAGCGTCCGACACCCCAAAAGCGTCCGTAGAGGCCTCGAGTAGTTGCCGATCCTTAGTGAGTTGGAGCACATGCGTGTACTCTGGGATGGCGAATTTAACGAGCAGGATGGGGCGCATGATGTGCTTTAGCAAGGGCTTGAGACGAGAACTGGTTTACTTAGTCTATTAGCTCGTCCTTCAGCACCCGTGCTCGGGATGTGATTTGCAGGGGCGTATCAGTCGATTCCAGCAGTTCACGAGCAGCGCTGTGGTGCTCGAGGAGGGACAGCACCTGAACGTGGTAGTGCCGCTCCACGGTGTTGGCGAGAACGCCATCGTTTCTGAACGGAGCCGGCGTCCCGTGCATATTCGACAGCTCTGGCCAATCTGTGCTATGCGACAGAAACGCGGCATACGGCTTGTTCAGATTCACCCGATAGACTGGAATCGGTGGCAAATGGAAGAGGGCAGTTTCCGGCGGAGCGTACGGTCCGATCGCTGGCAATCGTCCGCCGGATTGTTTGTTTGTTGTCACGTCAATGTTGCTGGTGCTCATCTGTAAAGGGAACTTAGATAAATATAGTGTACAATTACATGCTTAACGCATCGCTCGCATTGCCTGCACCTGTTCTGCGGGGAACATGTGTTGGTGGGTCAACACGCCTATCTCGAGTGGATTTAACTTATGTAGCGGTTCGTGTTTCTAACATCTCCGGATGATTTAAAAATTTGGTTTATTCCCTTTTACCTCTTTTTCTAAATTGCCCTAACAATTTTCTGACAGTACCCCTCTTTACATACTTAATTCTTCATTATCAGAACAGTCGTAATATTCTTCCCTTGGCGGTGGTCGCTCCATAAGCCGTCGGATAGTGTCTGCGCTTTGAAGGTTTTGCTCCACCCAACCAACTAATTCGTGATGAAACGATGGGGCTACGACGAGTTTATTCCAGCGCCGACGGTCCTCCCCTGGTTGAACGGTCCGACCGCGTCCCAGGCTTCGGTCCCCATGAGCGACGCTGGCCACCGTGGCATAATCACGCTTCGGAGAGACTGGTGGCTGATGGTAAGCTCCGTCTTACGCGCGCGGAATTGCCGTCCCCAGGTGTCGCCCGTGTAGTTGTTGGCGTCCCAGTGTGGAGGAGGCGACGCAACGTAGATGGCGGCATCTTCCCGAGCGCGCCAATCGAGCACCCCCAAATGGCGCTTAATGCGTTTGAAATACGCACTCGGGGAGAATGCCTTGCTGGGACCCAACGATACGTCGTCATAGCCGCCCAGGACGAAGAGGTAGTCCGTCTGCGGCGTTAGCAATGCGTTGGCCCACTGCAGTAGTGCCACCATACTTAATGCCGGGTAGGCCAGGACGAGCCAGTTGTGCTCGTCGACCGCCTCGAGGAGTGGCAGGGCCTGCTCGTCACCGACAATGATTACCCGTGGTCATCGAATGAACCCGTCGCCCGTTGAAGGCCCGGATCTCCTCGAGCAACCGGCCGGTGACGTTGTGGCACACCGTTCGATAGCGGCTGCACTGGGCCGTGGGCATTCCTGTGCCCCAAAAGTTGTCCCAGGAGTCGTTGAGGAGCTGCCGGCTGCCGGGTTTTTCTAGCTCCTCAGCGTACTCGTCTATGGCAAACTTGGCCAAGAGAATCGATCGTAGTAGGTGAGCCCGGTGCGACATGTGCCATCGCCAAGCGCTGTGTGGAAGTTGGCGCTGCAGGGCGAAGCTACGAAGCTGCAGCTCCATTGGGGTAGCGTCCATTTTGCTCAATTCCTCAGCTTCATCCTCGAGCCTCAACAGCACCAGCACGCCAAGGTGATAGTGCTCGGCCACTCTGGAGAAGCGCCTTCCGTCATGTTCGAACCGATTCTCCATGCGGTATTCGTTAGTCAGTCGGCTCCATCGTAGGCTATTGGGTGAAAGGAACTCCCATCGTTCTTCCAGGTCCAGGTGATATTGTGGCACCCGGGGAAATTTGTGCCCGTCGACCGCCACTGGCACATGCCGCACGCCCTTTGGGATCAAACGGGCATTGATGTCGTTTGTGCTGTAGGCTCGGCGCATCTATAATGTATATATCGGGAATAAGTCTAGATGTAAAGATGATCTTGTCTACTGGTAAATATATATTTCCTAGACCCCTCTTCTAACCCCCCTTTATGACGGCTTGTTTGCTTGATTAGAAGTACGCGCTAGCATGGGTTGAGTTAGTCCACTTGTATGTCTGGATCGTCTGAATCAGATTCTTCGTGAGGTGATGGTCGGGGCGTCCGTTGTCGCCAAGTTGCAGGGTGCAATTCTTGGCTAGAAGGATATCGTGGGAATAAGATTGGTGGTCGAGTCCCGCCTAAGGAGCGTCCGCCCATCGGAAATTATTGTGGTGTCGATATTGGTGCACTGGTCATCGAGGTGGTGACACTGGTGGACTGTGTGCGTGTAGTAGAAGCTAGTCTAGTAGAAGTTCCTGCCGTTTCGCTAATAGTTGCTACCGGTTCCTGGAAATTCACGCGTCTGGGCCAACGTAGGGCGTCCCCTACTTCCTCGTCTGATGCTGCGCCGTATGGCCTAAAGACCCGAGCTGTTGCCTGGGCCGTGCTGTGTCGTATCATTCCTGAGGAGGTAGTAGTAGCGGTAGCAGGGTATGCTAGTTCAGTGATTGTAACCGTGGACGGTCCTGGCTGTTCGGTACTAGTAAACCGAATAGTCGAACCTCCTCGCGACGATGTGACCTGTTTCCGTTGGGTGGCCCGTCCGACAAGGGCCATTCCTCGCTCTTCCGGCGGGGCTCGTGTGCGAGGAGGAGTACTCAACGTCACTGGATGACCAGTTCCTCTCCGAGGTGCTGGCGCTTCACTGCTAGATCCCGCAAGCGTGAATTCGCTTAATAAGCCAGAGGTTCCTGGTTGCGTTTTAGAATCACTGCTTGACGTTTCCTGTCCTGCCTGACCGAGCCGCTCGGCGGAAGATGGTTCCTGTGATGTTTGGCTAGTCAGTTCGTCTGCTTCAGCTGCCCTCACGTCCATGGTTGTACCTTCTCCAGAAGTTTCTGACAAATAGCTGGACATTGGTGACCCTAGAGGTGGCTGAGTCATGGGCGCCTCGCGAAAACTGGTGAGGAAAAACATAGGTCTGTCGGCAGCTGCTGGTGGAGCGCTATAGGGACGCATGGTTGTATAGTCTCCTACAGTTTGAGTTGACATTTTCATCGGTACCCGCAGCCGTGATGCCATAATATGTTCAGCGGGTCGTGACTGAAATAATGGGTGGTCCTGAGCAGCGAGCATGATTGCATAACGTGGATCCCCGGAGGTGTATGGTCCAGGTACAACAATTCCACCGGAAGCTCCTCGTGGTGTAGTGGACAGCGTGATATCTGCTGGAAGGAAGTGTTGTCCTTCGAGTATTCCGACACTTACCGTCGGTACGCCGAATGGAACCTCCTCGCTGGTGGCCACTATTCTCTCCATCGTGGTTACTTGTACAGTATGTTGTCCGTACTCTACCTGCGTATCTCGGCTACAGGGGATAGTAGAAATGTAAAAATGTATGAAAATGCCTCTTGACTAGTAACCCGTTCCTGCGGTATCGGTGGCCAAGATGGTTCTATTTCTCTATCCGGATCAGTCAGTGGAATCCGATCCCTGACCGTCCTTGGATTCTGCGGTTCGTAGTCAATACTCAATGTGTTCCATTGCGGCTTGCTCTGCCTCAATCTCTGCGTAATGTCCGGCGGTAGAAGTTGGGATCATTGGTGTCACCCATTTCTACACTTTCGGTGTCAGAGCTATCACTGATTGCCGTTCTTACCGTGCGTACTGCTACCTCATCTACGGGATTTTATTTCCGTTACAAAATCCCTATCAGCGATAATTCTTTGGGTTGGTTCGTTTAAACCCCTTTCTAGAACGGAAGCATGCACTTGGTCTAACCAATTTCCCACTTTAGGTACCGGATCTAATGCCCTAAAACACGGCTTAGTGCTATTGAGATGTACAGCGTGCGCCATGCCTTCCGGATTAGAATGCATTTTTACACGCATGCATGGCGGGGTGATCCCTAGTATTTCGTATGGTCCGCACCAACGAGGCGTGAGTTTCCTAGATTTTCCTGGCGTGGTGTCGTGCCTGTAAACCCAAACTAGTTCTCCGGTTTGACAGCGTGGTTCCCGAGCTCGTCTAGCGTACCTAAGCCGATTTAGTTCTTGGGCAGCTCTCATTGATTGGTATGCGCGCTCCCTAAGAAAAGCCATCCAGCGCTGCGTGTTGGCCCGATAGGAGTGAACTCCAGTGTATACTGTGGCTGCACTATGCGTATCATATTCTCTAGGTAACCTAGGATAAAACCCATGCATTAGCAGAAATGGTGGATATTTGGTGGCTGTGTGTACCGAAGAGTTGTAAGCCATTACACAAAATGGTAATGATACATCCCACTAATGGTGATCATCTTGTGGTACACTTATTCATAGTAGATATAATAATGTCCTATTAAATCTTTCAATCTCACCATTTGCTTGCGGATGGTATGCTAGGCTCATGTGCCGAAATATCTGCATTTCTTGGCACAGATTTTCAAACATGTGTGCAGTGAAAGCACCTCCTCTATCAGAATATAGCTCCCTGGGAGCCCCGTATTTATTAACTACCTCTTATAAAAATATGTGCGCGGCCGTATGAGCATCCTGGTGCCTTATTGCTACTGCTACTGCGAACTTGGTAAACTGATCTATAAATGCAATAATGTAGCGATTACATGCCTGCGACCTGACTTGAACATCGAGTATGTCTACGAATACACGATACATTGGTTGATTTGCCACGGGACCCTACCTAATCCGGTGGTTATCCGAGAAATCGGGTCCTTTGCGGATTGGCATAGTGTGCATCGCCTGATCCATTGTTGTGCGTGCTCGGATATACCTTTCCAATAATAAAATTGTTTTAATTTTGCTAGTGCCGATCGCGGCCAGGATGTCCTCTGTACAAGGTGTTATGTTCGTGTTTGAGTACCTTCTGTACTAGTGTGATTGGGACACATAGCTTGTAATTTATATCCCCTGATTGTAATGGGAGCATGTATAATATTTTGGCGTCCTTAGCTAGCTCGAAGTAATGTGCTCGCATTTCTATTCTCAAAGCGCTTAACTCGGCTTTGGGCCGTGTTTTGTTATATAAATACCACCACATTGGACCCAGTTCTGGGTCGTTTCTCTGGATGTATGGTAAGAGTCGAACTAAATTAAAATCTGGGAGATCCGAAAAGAATGGTAAATAGATGTTTTCGTGAGTATCTTGGGCGTCCTCGATCCTAACTGTTGGTAATATCTCAGTTTCGTATTGCATCATTAACTTCATGAGCCTATCAAATTCCCGTGCTGTCGGTAGGGTGGTTGCCCTTAAACCCACGGTTTCTGATTCGGGTCGGTGTGGCCTTTTAGATCCTCGCGCCTGAGGTCCGACTCCAGAACCCGAGATAGTTGTGGTACGCACCGACATTACTTCCATCCATTAAGTCTTTAGGTTCCATCCGATATGCAGGCGCCTGAGATGGGTTACACGTGCCAGCGTTTGGATCATTGCTAGACACGGATGCCCTATTAATCGGCCCCCGAAGTACGATCGGCCATCTCCCATATTTCTCACTCGGCATATCAGGTACATTATGCTCCTTTGGTTCCATTAGGTTCTCCGTTCCTCCTCCGCTCTCACTCCTCTGCTCGGTATCTTGGTATTCTTTATCTCCTTGCGCTGACTTCCTATCGGGATATACACATAGTTTGGTTGGCCAACCATTATTCACAGAGTCTCGGGTCACCCCCTGCGCGCCAGGGATTGGAAACAACAAAGCTGAGCGCCGTGTGGTTTCGGGGTTACTTGGTGTTTGGTCATGTCTGAATTCTCCGTACTCAAGTGTTTCCTGCTCATATGATTGGTATGCTTTGTTGCCACTCCACGAGCCGGTCGCTTGTGACCATTTGCGTGGTGTGTCCCTACTGGTATGAACCTGGTTCTGTTTCACTTTCGTCTAGATGTTCTTGCTCGCCTTTATAATTTAGGCTGTTCTGTTTACGCGTTGATTCATCTCCAGTGACCATCATATTAACTTGTGCCGAACGGGTGCCTAAGCCAGCTCCTGCGCGTTCTTCCAGCGTGGACATATCATGTCGCATGACGTCTAAGCGATGCGCTAGCTCAGGATCTACGGCTTTGGTCACTGACATTACGCCTGCATTGCGACGGTCGACTCGCTCGTTGTTATTTATTGGTGTTTGAGCGGGTCTACTTCGAGGCACGGCTCCTAATTGATTTGCATTATTACAGCCGTTACTAGGTGTGCGCGGCCGAAACGGAGCGGCTTCTGCCGACAATGGTTGGGGTGGTCCGGCATAGCGCCGATCGGGCGCCGGGTTGTACCCATTATTTCGCTGGTTATACCCGTTTGTAGTACGTCCGCGAGATCTGTTATAGTACTCGGTCTGACCGCCGTTTCCGTATGCATTATAGGTTGTAGGCTTTGGGCGATAATAGCCTTGCTTCCCAAATCCAGTGTATCCTCGCTGGTTAGCCGAATTGTTCCAATCATCGCGTCGCGAGTATCGTCCTCCACCTCTAGGTTCAACCACCCGATAGCGAGAGCGACTGTTGTACTGCGGTGTGGCCTAGCATATTCAATAGCGTGTGGTGGCAGTGCATTGTACATGTAGGTTGGCGCTGCTCGCGTGGCTAACCGTGTATATTCATTTTGCAACGGATCGTATACATCCATTCGAAAATATGGGCATTCTCGGGCGAAATGCCCTATATAGCCACATCGAAAACATTGATTCCCTACTGACGTAGATGGTGGTATTGCAGAGGCGCCTAGCGACGATGTTCCGCTATTCTGCAGCATTGCATTTAGTTGGTGTTGTTCTGTACGTTTATCTAGTAGATCGATGAGCCGAGCGATAGTAGCATCGCTACCGGCTGTGGTGCGCTTATTCTCGCCTAATGCCTCGCAGATCTGATCCACTAGCTGTGTGTTTTCAGTTCCTTGTGATATGCAATTCACAGTCTTGGGCCGGCTGCTTTTGCGAACCGGTACTCCAACAACCTCCTTTTGGGACGCTATAATGGCGTCCTCCTTGTACTTAAGCTTGTCCATCATATGTTTGAAGGATGGGTAGGTCTTCCATATTACGCCAGATTTAAGTTCTTTTCTCAACCCTTGTCGCAGAAACTTTTGTAGTAACGCGTCACGTTGTTCGCTTTCAACCTCCGGGAACGCTTTGTGAACAAAATTTTGGAGATCTAGTCCGTACATGGCAACAGACTCCCGGTCCCCTTGTATACGCATGCGTAACGTGATTAGTGCGTCTTCGTCTCGCTGCGAGGAAGAGTACATGACACCCATATTGTAGCAAAGGTCTTCACATGGTTGTTTCTGGCAGTCCGGGAAACTTTCATAAATTTTAAGCGCCTCACCTTTAATACAGTCGGAAAACAGATAAGTTTCTGGTCGAGCGTTCATCTATTCGCGTCCGTTAAGTTGTCATAGATGGCTAGCCAGGCTTCGAAGTCCTGTCCGTCGGCTCCTGAAAACGGCGGAATGTCCCGTACTTGTATTATGGGTGTCGTTGCGGTGGTCCTTTGCGTCAACTGTTGTAGGATTGCTACTAGCGGGTCTCCGTTTACGGTGGGACCCGGTCCATTTGTACTACCAGCCGTAGTGACTGTGCCACTTCCTATACTATTTTGTCCTGACGTGCCGCTAGTCGGCGTTCTACTTGCGCCCGCTAATACAGACATATTTGATTCCGACTTTATTTATAATCCCTATTTGTTTCAAGTTGTGGGGCTTCCGTGTTCCAAGCCTGGCAAGGGCACGGATAATAAATATATATAACGCGAATTATATGTGTTTACTTTAATGGCAGAAGTTCTACTGTTGAGCAAGCTTCGAGTCTACTATTATGCTCGTGTACATATTTCTTAATTATGTGACTGTATGTGTAAACTTTTCGCTACGCCCAATCACTCGTATTACTTGCGATTGTGCTTCCCTAGCAAGACTCGAGTACTCTCACCAGTTTCACTATCTACTCGTAACACACAATTCTACTAAAGCTCACCAGACATTCACTTACGGACTCTCCGGGCCAATATGCTCTGGCTTGACCCTTGTATTATTTACGAATTTTCCGGCGTCAATGCCCACTGGTTCTAGAAATTCGTGATACGATCTTATCAGAAAAGTGTTGGGTTCAGGAAATTGGGCACTCCGAGAGTGTCACTACGAGGCCACCTTTCAATTAGATAGTTACTTGGTCTCAAACCCTTTGAAGCCTAGGTAAATGGCAAGAAATCCGTTTAACTCCTAGTCTGGAGGTACGTGCGACAAAAGTAAACAAGCATAAAACCGATCATGACAAATTTGCACTAAATTTCTTTACCCGGATACAAGCGATACAGTTATAATAAAACTCAATATTTTACGCAAAACTACACCTTAAAATCAAGCACTGACCATTGTTCCAATAGTTTAATTGCGGCCAATTGTCCTTTGAAATACGTCCCTTTCGTATCCACGGCCGCGAAAGCACAATAATTGTTTTGCCTCAATATGTTTGTCCTGATCGCCCCGGTTATCTCCGTTCACTCCGAAATGTTCGCTACTTTGTGACCGGTAATACGTGATTCCGACGATGACGTAGTTTACACGATTACTAGTGCTGCACTAATGGCGCTAAGGGAGTGATGATTGAATTCCCGTAGTTATTCCAGGGGCACTCCAGGCAACAGTGACGCAATTAAACAATAGTCTTTACCGTGAAGCTGAAAAGTTTAGTTGAAGTTACGATTTAGCAGTGTCACTAGCTCACTTCGTACTGTAGAAATAGTTTTGCAGTTACTGGTGGTGTCGATTAATGTTAGTGATGAGTCGGGCACAATCGTGAGCGATTAAACGGTAGTATAAAACCGTCGATAACAATAGATAATAACCAAAGAATAATAAGTAATTAATTTAAGCGACAAGGTGCAGATAAGATCAAACCTGAAATGATAACCCTCTGAGGCCATTATCGCAGCAGGTAACGCCGGACGGATCTGTGGGGCTCCACGAACCAGTGTACGCCGGGCTCTTCCTTTCCGCTGGAGGTACTCTTCTCGTTTACATTTCGCTACACCACTCAAAACGCGCACACCCCGGCCACTCAACGCCCTTGTTTATCAACTCTTAGCACCCTAAGCTCTGAGGTTTCAAAATGCTTCGCGAGCGAGTTCGAACTCGTCCTAACGACCCATAAATCAATGGCGCCAAGCCCCGAAATGTGCGCTCTATTGCACATTCAATCATGCCTATAATCAACAACAAGTTGCTTTGCCATGCAGAGTGAAAGCATAACCCTCAAAATATCTAATGGATATGCTAGTCCTAGTCTCGCACATGGCGCTATAACATACAACCAGCCAGCAATATTGTCGCTTTTCAGTGGGGTATCATATTGATAACCTGCGAGAGGTCCCAGAAATAAAAAGCCAGAAATATATGACGACAATTAAAAATCACGAAAAAATGAAAATTGGTGATACATGTGGTCATGTATTCGTAAAACATTTTTCCAGCTACAATACCATAATTGTAATTTATGAAAAAGCGTGTTTTACAATAGCTACTAGTTTATGTCATACTTGGGCATAGAGCTAAATATTTTCCCTGTAATACAAATTGCTAAACTGAATGTAACAAATATTTTTTCAACAGTTCGACCCGGCTGATTAAACCCTGCGACATAGCCGCTCGCGGCTCGTACAAACATACTAGCATATATTAGCTATTTATTTTATTTACGAAGAGCCGGGTGTGGCCGTGCCTTATTTCACGAGTTGGAATTGGCTCTATGACAGAATTCAGCTCTAAGTGCACATATCTTTAAGCAAATGCTGCATTAGAAATCCTTTAAGCCAATATCGTTGCAGGCATTGATCGGTCTTTCCCTATATCGCGCAAGAAAGATTTTCCTAATGACTTGAGCTATTTTTGCGCAAACATCGGGATATCAGTCTGGATGCACGAGAAACCTGAACAATGAATTGGCAGAACATACAACGCTGGAGTGGGCCACGAAAGGATTGAGCACCTTATAAAACATCATTGTAGGTTTTTAACAATTTATGACAATGTATGTGTGTATTTTAGGCCAACACATAAAATAATTTTTAGTTACGGTTGCAAGCATTAGTAAGTATAAACCAGCGCTTGGATTATTACAATACTTATCACAGATGAACAGCAGTTCCAGGTTTAGTAGAGTACCCTTAGTACTTTCTAATTTTAGATCCCTGGAACCCTAGATTTGGTTAAAGATATAATTATATAAAATTTTGTACCTCTGGAACCCAGAAATTATATACACCTGTTTAGGTCCGCGGGATCGACCCTCCACAAATCCCTTGTACAACAATGATACCTATATGCATATTTTTTGTACATAAGAAATGAAAATTACATATATGCATTAACAAAGGTGAAACCCTTCGTGGTTATATATTTGCAGTCTGCACATGTTGTTCTGGTTGTCGTAAGCATAGATATGATTAGCAGAACTTACCAGGACGTATAAGTATCTTCAGTGTTTGGGCAAGCTTCTGCTCAGTTTCTGTGCTCAAAATTTGCGTTTTCCGAGCCTACAAACCGCTCTGGGCAATCCCAAACCAGCACCGCTATCAAGTTGTGTTTTTGTAACGTGTTTGGTATTTTGGTCTCTTTATATATCTGACGATAAGATTTTCAATCTTTCTTTATTTGCACTGCTCTATTTAGTTCATCTAGGCTAAATTTTGGTTTATTTTTTAGATAATACCATCCGGATTTGCGATATATTCTTTATTCAAATCCTAAAAGTACAACATCGACTTATTATTTTTGACTCATTGGAGACAAAGGAAAATATATCGAAACAAATAATAAATCATTTTAGTTAGGTTGTCCCATTTTTTGTCACATTTAAATCGTGGGTCATAAAAACGACGTCCTGTGTATCCTGCCATTGATTAATATGATAGCAGCTGTCAGGTATACATTGAAGAATACCGCAAATATTGGGTCTGCATATACGTTATGTGCTGCCTTGCGGAACAATAACAACAGGGAATTTTTAATTGTCGGCGGGAATTGGTCGGAACGCCGCAGCAACGCTCGAAAAGGTCTTATTCGAGGATTCGGTGTCATGAAGCTTTGAGTTTTTTAAATATTTAGCAGAGCAGCTCTAAATACCCAAAAATATCGAAAACCACGCTCTGCTGCGTTTACGTGGAAACACTT
>JASANE010012855.1:0-45129 GCA_030248225.1 Trileptium ribeirensis
CCCTCCCGTGGGTCCTGAGAGTTCCTGAATAGGACCCCCGATAGGTCAAAAGATACATAGGAGTGGGCTGCACCCATGACCGCGAAATCAGCTCATTCCCGTCTTCAGTTCCCCCCTTCGGGACGTCTAAAGATGTCCTGTCGGGATATCTGAAAAGCCTTTAGCTTGGAATGCTAAGAATGTTTGGCTTTATCTTGTATGCCAACATATAAACGCGCAATGTTTGCACGTTTATCCATGGATAGGGCGACAAAATTTAGCCCCAGATGGCCTCCAAATAAGCTTAATTAGGTGATGGATGAGGCAGCTAACTCGCTAAATAGCAGAAATTT
Source organism: Trileptium ribeirensis (assembly GCA_030248225.1). Lineage (NCBI taxonomy): Eukaryota > Metazoa > Nematoda > Enoplea > Enoplida > Thoracostomopsidae > Trileptium > Trileptium ribeirensis. Next base: position 333 of record JASANE010012855.1, read on the forward strand.
GGCTTTAAATCGGCGAGTTAGCTGAGGGAAATTTGATGGATGAGGACCAGAAGACCAATCTAAGGACAGGTTTCCAGCTTAACCCAAGCATTTTATATGGAAAGAAGATTTAAAATTTTAAAATTTGACGGGTAATTTAACAGCTTTCGCGGGACATTTGGGGGATAACGACCCAGCTAAATTAGGTAAGAGGTTTAAAAGATCTGAGTAATGAGTTTTCGACAAGCTTCTGACAAGAATTTGGGACTACAGATGGGCTAAAAACGGAGAACTTTGGAGAAAACTCACAGATGGTCGACCTCCGAGTATTCGGAGGGTTCAAGTTTGATGTCGGCGATTTCGATTGAAGCCGACTCTCTCTAAAGGGGACCCAGGGTTTACGATAGCTGTCAAAAATAAAATTTGGGGAATTTTTCGATTGGGCGCCCGGGTTTGACCTCGAAAAAGTGGGCGTCAAAAGAACATCGCCGATTGGATGGCGACAAAATCGCCATGCTTCAATATAGCAGAAAATTTTGAAGCGACGACTATCGCGTCGTCTCTTCGAATCAGTTCGACTTCGGCAGCGCGGAGTTCGGTCGACTCTACTGACCGGCTCCGACGCTTGACTTTACTAGTGTAGTTTCGCAATAGTTTTCTTGCTTTCTTGTGCTTTTTGTTCTTCGAGTTTGGAATGGAGGTCGACGACTGGAGGACCCGCGCAGACATCTTCCGTCTCGCGGAAGGGGACTAGCGGTTGCTGTCCCGGATCGACGGCTGTAAGTTAAGAGGAGACTCGAGAAATTGGGGGTTTATTTTCCCCAGATGTAACAGGAACCAATTATTCATAAAGGACAAACTTAAAATTGACGTCCATGGGTGAAGGCCTCTCCTTCCCCGGCCGGCGTCTACACTTTTACATGCTGTTAGACAAACCTCCACAAGTCGAATTCCGTTTTGGGCACCTCGAGCTATAGCACGGAAGGTACTAAATTGTAGGCACTAAAGTCGAAGTCATTCTGATTCCCCGTGGTCTTAGGTAAGGCAAACCAAAATGGACGCCTCTCGTCCATACTTTACATGAGGCGCTGTTCTCGAGTTAGGATACCAGAAATTTTCCTGAGCTGACCACGGTAAAATTTTCCTGACTAGTTGTAGGGACAGGCTTACTCGTTCATGTTTCCGGTTTACAAATTTATAGTTTCGTGGACCGTTCGATGCTCATGCCGCTGCTTGAGCTCGGACCGACGTTGCAGTTAGGGACGGAGGATTAGCCTCTGTCGGGCTTTAGAAAGCCCTAAAATTTATTTTGTCAGTTGAGTTAAGAAAATTTGGGAAATATGAAAAGACAAAACAAGTTCTAAGTGATTTCGGCTTGAGCATAAGGTATTGGCACTCCGAAAGGAGCGATTTTTACACAATCTTTGTACGATTTTGCCAGCATCCGGTTCGTTCTCTAGCCAGACGGTCATCACCAGCATTACCTAAGGATCAATTACCGACGTCACGAGTCCTCGACTGCCCCTCACGATCAAGTTACTAGGCGCTTGTAAAAGATACTACTTTTCCACGTTCGCTACGAAATCGCGTTGGCTCAATTATTAAGTTTACTAACGTTCACCATAGTACGCAGACGTGGTTAGACTCGGCAATAGTAAGTAGGAAAACTCCTCGTACCAAAACGAACCATTCGTATGATTAGTGATTACAATCCACCACTGTGCCCGTTTCCAAAAGCCCGGCACCGGGCCCAGCCCCTAAATAGTGAAAATGAACTATAACACCCTCTTTTCAATAAAGAAAAAATCGCGACCGCTCGCGATTCGTTTTGACCTCAAACCAAAAAAGTGCAAAACACTTTCTTCTTTCTAGAGCGACTTGATCGCTGAGTTTAGGCATGTTTCTATTTTATCCCCGATTGCCCGTTAGGCTATGTACCATGTATGTCCTTGGTTAGATTTTTGCTGTATTCTCTCTCCTTTTTTCAGTTTCCCTTACTAGGTTTTGATCCTGCACGGGGAATTTAAGCCCGCTGCAGAAATTTCAGTTTTAACCACTCGACCATCGAGGTCTGAGTGAAATTAATAAAATTTTAGTGATAACTCGACTGCACAATTTCGACAGTGCAGTCGAGTCACTGTACAACGACAACGTGTACAGTACTATAAGGCAATAGGATAAGTTAGGGAGAGTGAACACAAAAGACGAGAACAACAGCAAAGGAAACAAAAGAAACAAAAGAAACCAAGCAAGGAGAGAGGGGAAAGAAAGAAACCAAAGAAACAACGACCAAAAAAGGGGACGCAGATGCGTCCGAGGACGAAACGCCCCTTGTTCCCGACCCCAAGACTAAACGCACCCCAGAGTGCAAACCCAGGCCCGATTATAGTCTAGGCACGATCACCGACTCGAAAATGCTAGAATAGCTACATTGGTCGCCTCGGATATTGTCCAAAACGACGACGGCTCGTGCAAGCGTCTGTGTCGGTAGTTGAAAAGTTACTATAAGGATAACCCTCATGAGCGATCAAAACTGTGTCCTAGGCGAGTATAACATAGCTCACTTAACACAATCCCCGTTTTGGACTGCCGGAGACACCAAGACGAAGTTATAGTAAATTATTGCACAACCTGTCCTAAGGACAAAACGCTAGGAGAAACTCGGTAGGTCTGCGAGTTAGGATTTACTGGACTCAGACGGCACACCGGACAAGGTTTATGTTATTGGACGCCCGCATAGGCGCCGCGCTCATGGTTTGATGATTGTCAGTACCCGATTGTTTGTACCATAAGTAATCATTGATTCTTCGCCGTGTTTCAACTTGTACATTGGACGATTTTATTAATGCAACCATGCCTCTCTTTTGTTGTAGGTCCATACCTTTCCGCGTACCCCGACTCACGCTCCCCTTCGACTAAAGTTACAAGGTAAAGGAAACGAGCCCGCACTTTTCCCGCTCGGTCCTCTAAGTGTATGGAAAGCCCCGCGTGATCTAGAGCGAACTTCGAAGCACGCCAGAACACACAGCCCGAGTTATAGCGGACTTAGTTGAGCGTCTCGGGTATAGATTCTGGTCCGGTATTTTTTCCGGGAACGTATTCGCTCGCACCGTCTCGCTCCCCGACTAGACGCGGACAAGGGAATGGGTGCGTACGACTGTTTTACGGTTTCCGTTTGCATGATGCTTCAAACTTTTGTATCTGATTTGTACAGTGCATAACTTGAAATAAAACATTGAAAATCACCTAGTGTCCATTGTTATTTATACTCAGGCGTAATAAGGATATCCGACGGACAGGGCCAACCCTGCGTGTCACGGCTTGACGAGGGAAATATTCCAAGGCCTGACACGTGCAGTTCGCCACCAGTATTTGTACTTGAAAATTGCAGAATTGTAGCGAGAGTGTTCCACACCATTTGACGATCGAGCTCGCTCGTGAAATTAGTATACGCAAATAGAGACAAGATTTATTAGGGAAAATGTTATCCCCAAACACGGATAAATAGGTTATCAGGATACCAAGTAGGTGGTCCGACGTTAAACTCTCAGGGACAGTCGGAACCCTGTGGGGGCCACACAGGCTACACCGGATAAAGTGTTCGACTAGGGATAAACTAAGGGCAACTCAAATTTCCTTCTGTAAAACCAAAATCATCATGCGTTTCATTGCAAATTCATTAGACAAAACAACTTCCTTTAGATTAGGACAGGGAATAACGGTTTGACATTATGACCTGTGAGCAGGTTTCGGTGTCAACCTCCCTGGGGGACCTCAGTGATCATACCAAAATACTAGACACGTGCGCAACCAATCGGGCGGGGTCCGAACACACCCCGTGAAGCGCGCCTGCGGCCTGCTAAGCTCCGTAACTTCTTGGGTCTGACCAAGAAAAGTGGTTAAAATTCACAACTTAGGGTCCACCCTTGAGGTTATGATAGCCGGGGTCGTATGGGCATGGTGTTGGGAAGTTGCGCCATGCAGCTGCGTCACCGTTATTACAAGGAGAAAAGAGGAAAAAAACAGCATGGGGTCCAGATTTCCAGACCTGAACATACTTGCCGCGACTTTTCGTAGACCCGACTGCTTGCGTTCGAGATGCATATTCTAGATATACGTGCAGCACGAAATATCCGAAATGAAACAGGTAAAAGATTCTTAAAAATGTGTGCTCGAATTTCAGTATATTTTTCACCTTATTTGCATATACTTACAGTATACACAATTACTCACACAAGCATTGATCACCCATCGCTGGACACAAATTTGACCCGGGCACCTCAGTCGGGTCTATGACGACACTCGGCCCGACCTAGACGAGATTCTACAACGGTCGCCATTCTGATCAATTTTTAAAAATTATTAAAAATTGCATATTTGTCTTTACGTAGCATATTGAAAGAGTTGAAAATAGCTTACCTGCAGCCATAATTACCGAATGATCTTCGCTCTCCAGAAAGTATTAGAAATATGTAAAACCCCTTAACCTAGAACAAAAAAAATGCAAATTAGTTTAAATTATGCCGTAGGTATCATCACAACTATTTAACATATAATTTGATACACGGTAAATTAAATGCTTCTCTATAGCAAACCATTCGCTTAGAAATGCGACTGAAAGTGATTTTATACCACATATTCGATGCTTCTAGCATTTACGCGAACCCTATGGATTGCCGCTTTAGCTGGGAAATAATTAGCATTATTGGGATGCTTTCACTGTTTGGCAATCGCTAACATATTTGCCAATTTTGCCTTCGTGGTTTTACAGGATTTACAGATGTGTAAAGAACCGTTCTTTATTGTAGTGATGGTATATTTGTTTAAATAAAAAGAGTGAACCCGGGCGACGGGTTTGAGTGGTCGATACTCCTGCGATTGTTCCAGCTGTTGTTGCACGTTGCGTGGTCCTCGCCGATTTGTACTCCTGTCTCTTATTTTAGGTATTCTCTATCGTACTTTGTATGTGATTCGTAGATGAGCATCCTTCTATACAATTCACAATATGGTAATATCAGTATGCTTGCTTTGAGGGCTGAGTGTTGGTTTCTGTACGAGATGCTCTCCCTTTCGTGGCTGTTGCTTCTTCTCTCCTTTGTTTTCCTAGAACTGCATTGAATTTCTCACGAGTCTACTTGCCTGCATAACGTTCACCATTGGGAGATAAAACTTAGGTTAAGGAGTATATACTAACATCGTAGGTATCGATGGGTCTACTTCCCCCCGAGGATCGAACTCCAACAAGCCGAATCTGCACCCACCTGAAAGTTCCGCTCCACCGCGCGCCTAAAGCCGCGTAAATGTTTTAGCAAAACTACGCACAAATGCGGTAAACACAGCAAAAATTAAGGTAACATTCGCAATAAACAGAGGAAATTACGATAAATTTATTGAAAATTGGCAAAAATTGTAGAAAATTTTAACTAAATTAAGAGAAATTTTTGAGTTTCGAGACATTTAAAAAATTCAAATCCTCCTAGCGCATACCTCCCCCACCCGGCTGTCGAACATCTACACCACTACCCGACGGATCTTCGACTTCTATGACTACGATATATTCTCTGTGCCCACCACATCGTTTCACGGAAAGGCAGTGAGTTCTGACGCTTGTTTATCTCGGATAGTTTTGTGTATTCGATATATGACGCTAATCAAACCATAGCTGTCAATATTGTTAGAACATGGGTCCGTCTAGGCACGCTGGTTCTCTGACCATAGTTACAAGCTAATTTCTACAACAAGGCAGGATGCATTGTTCCATTGAAAACCCACCACCAACACAATTTCCATGTTCGGTAACGGGATTATTTCCTGCATATGAAATCAACAAGGCAGGAATACAAATTTTTGATATACAGTATGCTTATTACATTATATACTAACAAAAAATTTGTCATAAGGCGTTAATATACGGGAACATTGTCGCTTGAAGGGTTCAATCATTATTATTGTGAACCAAAGATATTTTGAATTATCACAAATTTTCGCAGTAGTTACTATGTAGTCTTGATATTCTTCCTTCCAAATTCTACTTTTTACAGGAGTAAAGTCGCGACAACTGATTTCCAGGCCAAAATCAGCTTCTTATCGCTCGAATTATACATGCAGGCGCGATTAAATAGTTTGCTACTATTAACATATAATTTTATACGTGTAAGAGCTTCTGCAAAGAAACAAAAATTTTTGACCCGTAACCTACGTAAATTAACAAATTAGCAAACATTACGTTGATATAGCTGTCCGGATTTGTGTGCCATTTTCACCATACCGCACTGCTCATCCCAAATATCGTTGGTAGGACCAACTTAAACATGTTCAAGACAGCAAAGAAACAAAAATTTTTGACCCGTAACCTACGTAAATTAACAAATTAGCAAACATTACGTTGATATAGCTGTCCGGATTTGTGTGCCATTTTCACCATACCGCACTTCTCATCCCAAATATCGTTGGTAGGACCAACTTAAACATGTTCAAGACAGCAAAGAAACAAAAATTTTTGACCCGTAACCTACGTAAATTAACAAATTAGCAAACATTACGTTGATATAGCTGTCCGCGTCCGGATTTGTGTGCCATTTTCACCATACCGCACTTCTCATCCCAAATATCGTTGGTAGGACAAACTTAAACATGTTCAAGACAGCAAAGAAACAAAAATTTTTGACCCGTAACCTGTAACAGCCCGAGTTTTTACGCTGAATCAAATATTCAAAATTAGGCCAAAAGGGCTTTAAATTCAGTGGATAAAGGGGCGATCGGATACCGGGGGAGCGTGATCCGGACTATAACTTGTGCATTATTGTTTCGTTGTTATAAAATAAACTCCATGTCATCATTGTGTTGTGTTGATACGGTCACGCTCCACCAGCCCGAGGTGCGCGGGGTGATTTCGCACCAAAACTGAACCAAAATTCTACTGTCGAGGTATCCGATCGATCCCAGGATGCTTACATTATGAATAATATGGATGTATTATTGTATAAATGATTAGTATGGGCATTGGAAACCGGCACGGATGCGTAGTCGGACGGACCGGGGACAAGGGGAAAGATTTTACGATTCTATTCACAATTTGGCTTAATACTTTTGTCGATCAGGTGCCCCAGGGTCGATCCCGGCGCGCATCCGTGGACCGTAACGTATATATATATGTATTTGCTATTTGCTTAAATAATGTATACCGTGTATGTGTCCGGGTGTCAGGATGGGTCGGGGTGTTGTGCGAAACCCTCATGACAAAATGCGTTTTTGAGCTTTCTGAGGTTTTGGCACCTGGGAAGATCTATCCTGACACGCCGGGAAATGAAACCGTCATTTCATTATCATTTTATTTCATATATGTTTTCGGGGACGTTTTGAATACATAGGAAGAACGACAAAATCGATCCAAGATGATAAAAGTTTCATTTTTCAAGGGGTATAAGAATTTTGGAATTTTGGGGGTTTTTATAGCTTTCAAACCAAAATTAGGACATTCAACTATTATTAGGGCTTCATAAGGATTCAAAACCACTCATCCGGGTCAATTTAACCCCAACTCGTAAGTACTTATGGGCCCCCAACCCGGCGTTTAATCACTCAAACTTTAGGGCCCTAAATCACTACGTCTCGAACAAAAACTTCCTGATTTTTGGAGCCCTACACCTCAATTGGGTCCTATACTAACCATCTTAGTGAAAACCGGGGCCAACCGCCCCAACGGATCTCCACAGGATTACCCTAACTCAGTTGGGACCCAAAATTCTGCCATCGTGCACGCATTTATCTGCCCCTAACGGGCCTTCTAGGGGGATTTCAATTTAGTCAAGATTCTCACGAGTAGGCGACCAGCCAGGGCATGGGTATGATCCCGCCCCCGGCCGCCTACTCCTCTCCGTTCCTGAAATATATACAAAAAACTTACAAAATCCTACTCTACAAAGAGCGCCTGAAACGCTGATATATATGATCATTTTTGGAACCTCGCGCCGACCAGCGCGAGGTTTAGGTTGTGTACGCCGTTGCCCGCTATGTGTGCCAAAAAGGCGGTACAGCCATCAGTGACCAGGGGCTGAACAATGCGTATCCCAACAGTGTTGTTGACGTGTCGGTTATGCTGGCAGTACGATATTTTATTTTCTTGCCAGGTCTGCACTTTGTGTTCGTCTCTTAGTGCGTATGTGCATATGTATATGTTTGCTTTGCCAATAGTTTGAAATTTCAAATTTGTGGAGAGTTGCCAGTTAAGGGCCTAGACGACACAACGAGAGAAAGGGGGTTTGAGCTGGGTATAAAAGAGCTGAGCCCGATTCCCCGATCGGAGCCAGTCGAGCGTAGCTTGTTGTTTTGGCGGTTGTCGCCATTCGAATTTTCTTTACTAGGGTTTTTGCTTTTATGTTTTTCTGTATTACTAGGGTGGTTTCTCGCCGTATCCATACGGTGGAGAGCTTTCCCTGGATTTAGGACTTTCACTATCACGCAAGGGCCGCCCTTTGCGGGCGTTGGAGTGTCGGAAGGATGCTCCGCGCGCCCGTGAAGGTCGCACCCCGACAAAATTTGCAAAACTGCATCAAATTGCTCAAAATTCTGCTCGCTCGTATCTCGACTGGTTCCCCGCTCCTCGGACATTTTCTCTGTTCACGAGTCCGAGGAGTGATCAAAATTTCTACTTTTAGGCTATTGGCAGTGCTTGGAATTTCCAGGTTCAGGCGAAAATTTAGAGGCCACAGTTTCGGTTCTATGCGATGGTAATTAAAATTCCTACTCCGCGGCAAGTGATTCCGTTTTGACATACTTTTCGAAAAATTTAACATAGTGTCGAATATTTTGCAGCACGAAGAAGTCATTAAGAGGAGGTTCGGAAAGTTCAACAAAATCTCATACGTGATAAAAGGAGTGATACGGGGGACGTAGCCGTCTGCATCTCCGGGTGACATGAGTGGTCCCCGTTTATCTGAAATCAAACAGCAGCGTCGAATCCCCATTCGTTCGCTGGTTCTTCTGTCTCCTATTAGCGTGCGATGCAGACGACTGCGGACCTGAACGTGACAAATTTTAAGAGGCTCACTAGTTGAGCATAGAGCGAAACAGAGACTGGGGCTGGCGGTGAACTAAAATGTACTGAGCTTTGGTGGGACATGGGTTTTCTAACCGTGCAACTACGGAGAAAATTCAGGTCGGCACCCTCTCCCGGAGCTCTCTGGGAGTGAGTTTGAAATTAGTCGAGCCTTTCGCGGGCCGCTCCAGTCTCTGTCGAAATGATGTAAAGTTTTGGACCAAATTGACATGAGATCGCCATCGGAAAATTGTCGTGATACTCATCGGTTTCGGATACATTTCGACTGGTCTGGCTCAGTCAAAATTTTTGGGATAACTCGTTCAAGAAAGCTCAATCAAAAGTCTTTAGAGTACCGTGTCGGAAAGGGTTGCAAAATATATCTCTGGGTATCTTGCAAGGTACCCGAATTTTAACAATCTTGTAATACAAGTATTGAATATGAATTGGGCGATATTATTAAAATGTGTCAAATACGAAAAGGGGTATTGACAGTAAAATCGTTGAACCGTGTCCGAAAGTATGACACCCTTCGCAGTGTAGCACTTGACCCTCTAAGGGTCATTCAATCCCAAGTCTAGGTGCCCAAGGGACTGGGGCCTCCGCCTCAGTGCCCCAAGGTTAAAATAGGTAACCAATTTCTTGTCACAATCTAAGTTGTCAGGCCAGTCGTGTTTTACTTTAGGATTAGAACGGGACAATCAATAATTCATAGAGACACACCAACGGGGAACCTCGCCAAGGTTACACTAGGACCAGAGAACCCCGCTTAGGGGATCAAGTGGATAATGAGGGAAAGGCGAGTCAGCCTTATTACGTGTGAGCAGGCCTAAGGGTTGACTCTTCTTCGGGGGACCTTCATACCACTAGATACGTGGGGCAATATAGGGGCCAGGCCGAACACCCTGGTTAACCCGCCGGCAGCCTGCTAATCTAAGCGGTTCCCTTAGGTCATCGCATAGATCACCGGGGAGTCGTGGAAGCCGGGGTTGTCCGGGCACCACACGCTAAGGAGAATAGTGGTGCAGCTGGGATCCCTTAGGGCCAGAACTGGTCCTAGTACATAAATTTAGTGAGGGCTACGCCGTGAGACGTGTCAATAAAATTTGGGGATAAATAAGTACAAATTTGTAGGTGCCGGACCTCTCGCACGTGAAGGTAATAGATTATTGTCGCAACGGGACGTCGACTAGCATTCGTCCGATTTCATACAACATGTTGGGTTAATGAATTATAAGTCGCGTTTGGAGTGAAACATTTAAATTATGGTTGCTTGCAGTTACGTATAATGTACGAAGAGGAGTAAGCTCATGTGTCCGGGGAGGCCGGTGCTCGCGCCTAAGTATAAGGGTAGTGCAGTTATGATTGTGGTGTATCGCTTCTGTTGCTAAGCTAGAATTGTAACTTCTATGAGCAACCCGCGGCCCCGGACCGTTTGAGTTGGAGTGGTTCGTAAGCAGGTCGTTGATTAAAAAGATGAGGAGCGAATAAAGGAGCGAATGGTAGCCTAGGAAACGTTTGGTTCACGTTGGTTCGTGTTGTATGTGACTCAATACTGTTTTAGTGTCGATCTAGCAATTTTGCTTCAATCACATTACTGTAATAGCAGCCGTGCAATATCGCCAGTGTCGCTATACCACTATTGACTATATTGGCATACGACTTGACTGTTGGATTTCCAACTGTAACTCTAACAACTATATCGCTCGACAATTATTTGCTCGGAGGCTATCACGTTGCTGACAAATTATTTGTCGACAGTACCCTCGTGGTGGACTACAGCATTCCGGTTTCGGTCGTTTGTCAGCAGTTTAACGCCGCTTGAAAACGACACGCTACCGCGCGTACATCGTGATCCCTGGGATTAACATCGGTACCGCATCTGCGTTTCCTGGCAAGGCGAGTCGTCGGACTAGAGTGTAGCGAAATAAATCGTCGACTCAACACAACTCGACCAAAGCTGTCCCGAACTGACGTGACTCCGGTGTTTCGTCGGCGTACCAGACCAAACAAGTGCGGTGAAGCTATTTTTGAACTGTTGGGACTCAGATAGAGCAGCGGTCAGTAACTGTTGATTAATTTATACTATGTAAAATGTTTTGTAATTAGCGTGTTATGTAGTAAGAGAGACTGAAATAGTATAGCATGTCTAAACTTCGTCTCATTGTGCCTTGTTGATATTTTAGCGGTACTTGAGGGTGTCAACGCACGTACCTCCAAGCCAAAGGAACCAATTTGAACAAAAGGGGGCCTTTTGCTATAACCCCGCGGATATTCTGTGATGCAGCGGCGCTATCATCTCGCCCCTAAACCGTTTTTAGCTTAAGACAATTGGCATAGTGAAGTCCTAAAATACGTGTCATTCAATAGATATTGAAGCCCTAACTGAGTGAAATTAACCGCTGTTAAATAACAGAGCAGGCTTGGAAGGTAACTGTTCCGAAAACCTGATTTAGGAGTCGTGTGCGAGAAGTGACGTTTGTGACAGCTAAGTGCCGTAACATCATTTGAACTAGTTGAGTAACTTTAAGCGCAGCGAAAACTTTACACCATCAGTCACATACTTAAGGAATAGGCGCACAGGTACAGTGAAGTTTACTTAACAGTAGAAATTCCGCAATAAAGTAAACACATATATTCAATTATACATTTAACATCCGTGCTCATGTCAGATTTGAACCACGGACGCCCAACAGCTCAAAACAAATAGGGATTATTAATAATTCGGAATTCAAAAATGTCATTGCCAGCGAGCGCAAATAGAATGCCGATTAGCGGCACGTCAGCAACATCTAATGTAGGAGGTGGCACGACCACCGCGGCTGGTAGTACAAATAGACCCAGCCCCGCTGTATCAGGAGACCCATTAGTGGCAATCCTACAGTAGCTCATGGAACGGACGACGACGACGGCACCAATCATACAGGTGGGCGACATCCCACAATTTTCAGGAGCTGACGGACAAGACTTTGAGGCATGGTTAGCCACCTACGACAACCTGACGGACGCGAATGGATGGACGTTAGAACAGAAGCTAATTTGTTTCCCGACTGTCTTAAAAGGCGAAGCGCTTAAGATATACGAAAGCTTCCCGGACTGCCAGAAACAAACGTATGAAGCCCTTTGTTACAACATGGGCTTCATGTATTCTTCCTCGCAGCGAGACGAAGACGCATTAATCACGCTACGCATACGCATACAGGGAGACCGAGAATCAGCCGCTATGTACGGACTGGACCTTCAAAACTTAGTGGACAAGGGATTTCCAGAGGTTGAGGGTGAACAACGCGACGCATTACTACAGAAATTCCTGCGACAAGGACTGAGGAAGGAACTAAAGTCTGGCGTAATAGGGAAAACTTATCCATCTTTCAAACACATGATGGATAAGCTCAAGTACAAGGAGGACGCCATTATAGCATCCCAAAAGGAGGTTATCGGAGTACCGGTTCGCAAAAGCAGCCGGTCTAAGACTGTTAATTACATGACACAGGGAGGTGAAAATAGCCAACTAGTAGATCAAATACGTGAGGCACTAGACGAGAAAAAGCGCGTAACAGCCGGCAGCGATGCTACTATCGCTCGGCTCATTGATCTACTAGATAAGCGTACTGAGCAACACCAGCTAAATGCGATGATGCGAAATAACGGAACACCGGAGGTAGGCGCAAATGCAATACCACCAGCAATGCCCATAGGCAATCAATGTTTTCGATGTGGCTATCTGGGGCATTTCGCTAGAGAATGCCCGTATTTCCGAATGGACATATACGACCCATTGAAAAATGAGTATACACGCTTAGCCACGCGAGCAGCGCCTAACTACACGTACGGTGCACCACCACCACCCGCTATCGAATATGCTAGGCCACCACCACAGTATAACAATCGCCCTCGCTATCGGGTAGTTCAACCTAGAGACGGAGCACGCTACTCGCGACGTGATGATTGGAACCACACGGCAAATCAGCGGGGATACACTGGCTATGGGCAGCAAAAATACTATCGCCCAGAGCCCGCGAATTACTACACGTATGGAAATGGTGGTCAGACCGAATATTATAATCGATCCCGCGGACGCAGCGCAAATGGGTACAACCAACGAAATGAAAAACGATATAACCCAGCACCCGATCGACGCTATGCCGGACCACCGCAACTTTTGTCGGCCGAGGCAGCACCGTTTCGTCCGCGCACGCCTAGTAATGGTTGGAATCATGCAAATCAATTAGGAGCAGTGCCTCGAACTAGACCCGCGCGGGCACCAATAAATAACACCGAGCGAGTTGACCGTCGAAATGCATTCGTCATGTCAGTGACCAAGGCAGTAGATCCTGAGCTAGCACACCGCTTAGATGTCATGCGACATAAAATGTCTACGCTTGAAGAACGCGCAGGAGCCGGCTTAGGCACCCGTTCAGCGCAAGTTAACTTGATGGTCACTGAAGATGAAACAATGCAAGAACAGAACAGCCCAAATTTCGGCATTGAGCAAGCATACTCAGATGAAATTGAAGCAGAGCCAGATGTATATCAAGTAAATTCATTGCAGACAAATAGGGACATACCATGAGAATGGTCACAAGCGATCGGGTCGCGGAGTGGCTACATGGAAGACCAAACATTATAGGAAAACATGCCTGAATACGGAGAGTTCACACACGATAAAACACAAAGTAACGCTGAACCGATACGGCGCTCGGCTTTGTTGTTTCCAACCCCTGGCGCGCAGGGCGTGACCCGAGACCTTGTGAATAATGGTTGGCCAACCAATTTATTTGTATATCCCGATAGGAAGTCAGCGCAAGGAGATGAAGAGTACCGAGATACCGAGCAGAGGAGTGAGAGGGGAGGAGGAACCGAGAACCTAATGGAACCAAAGGAACCTAATGATCCTGATGTGCCGAGTGAGAAATATGGGAGACGGCCGTTCGGAATTCGGGGGCCGATTAAAAGGGCATCCGTGTCTAGCAATGACCCAAACGCTGGCACGTGTAACCCATCTCAGGCGGCTGCACATCGGATGGAACCTAAGAACCTAGCGGATGGAGAACCTAATGTACCTAATGGAATGGAACCTAGAGAGACGCCGTTCGGACTTCGGGGGCCGATTAATAGGGGTCGCGTGTTTGGCAATTGCTCTAACGCCGGCACGGCACAACCTGGTGAACCCGCGAATTTTCATCATCTTATTCAAAATTGTGTGTGTCTAGCGCAACCAGAAGAACTTGCGGATGGAATAGTGAACCTAGCGGAACCTAATTGTGAACCTAAGAACCTAGCGGATACTGAGAACCTAATGGAACCTAGTGGATGGAATGGATTACCGAGGAACCGAGAACCAAAGGAACTAAATGAACTTAACCTAGCGGATGCATCCAACTTAACTAAACTGACTTCCACCAATTTAGGGCGGCCGTGTGAGGCCCCTGTAGCTTTTCAACCGACCGGGGAAGACCGTAAAGGACACTGGTCAGGTGCGATGGAGACCTTCGGAACACGGGTCAGTCCGATTGTCCTAACTCCGTTCAAAATTCGAAATGTGTACCCTAGTATCTTTAGAGGCCGGGGAAGACCGTAGAGGACACTGGCCAGGAGAAGGGAGGCGCCGGGAAGTGAGCTGCCGCGATGGCCCGAGCTCCGTTCAAAATTATAATACATGTGTAGGACCAAATTCGAATAGAATTCGGTCCTTAAGTGTAGGAGCCGTAGGGCCCGACCGGGTCGGGAACCGCGGTTATCGTTTGTCGTTGCATAGTAACTCCAACCGGCAGGTGAATATGTGTGTGTTTGAGTCTAAGTCGGCTAAAACCGACACCACGGGAGTGTGTGTAGAACCGGGGGTAGAAACTGTGCAACATGTGAGAGAAAAGGGTTTAGGGCTACACGGAAGCAACGCCGAGCCGAGTGCCGAAAACATTACAAACATGGAACATCACGATAATCGAGCTAGTATTTGTGAAATTATGGAACGTAAAGCCAATAAAATGGAACCCAATGATGCTGAAGGAGAGTCTAGTAATCTAGGAATGAATTCCGCTGATGAGGAAGAACCAATAGTAACCAGCAAAAGCTCGAAGATTGTGGTAATAACACCAATGGTAAATAACATGGCACAGAGAACAAACTTAACGGAAAACCAACGACTAGAGAGCGAAACAAAAATCGTAGCATGTCAACTGAGTACAGAAGAAGCCCACGAAATAGGGATCAACTCGACCGGATCGCCGGTTGACCTGACAAAAGTAATTGAACACGCATTGAACACACCTAAATCGTTGGGGAATGTACAAACTTTCGGCCGAGTTAGTATGAGTCCCGCGATTAACAACATGGACACAAATTTAGCGGAACCTGAATACCTATTGGATCAAGGGCGTATCCGTATACATAAACAGCAGCTATTGGACGTCATATTAAGGAAATTGCTCGCAGTAGATAATACCAGCGAAATAGTAGAGCCCTTAATCTTGCAGGGATTTCCAGATGAGGAAGGACTAGTGCTGCTGGGACCGGATTCAGAATTTGTACCAGCAGTTAAACCGGAGTGTCAAGGGAAGTTCCCCCACTACACGCTCGCGCACCTAAGTTGCGTTTCGGAGGGGACCGAACACCAATGAGGTCTCCATTTTATCGGAGGGTCATAGCGGTGTCGGAGCGTATATGCCATGCCCATCAGTTGCTTCGGATCCGGGCAGCTGAGACGGCCCGAGTAGACCGACGGCGGGACGCTGCCGTTTTGTCAGGGCTGTTAGGGTTCGCATCTCCGTTCCTACACATTATGCCTGGAATACACGTCAGTAGTTGCATGTTAAGACACCTAGAAGGACTTTTGGAGATCGTTGTCCGGGTTATCAACGCAAGGAGCATTACACAGGCAATCACGGAAGTATATCGATCTCAAATTCCTATTTTACAGACATGCATCATGTGCGAGGAACGACATAATATAAATTTCATGCCTAGGGAAGAGTGTGCTTTTATCACTTATCACGGCGAATGGGATTACACCGGGAATCTGTCCGCAGATTATGGAACCATCAGAAGGGACGGGACCGTATCCATTCGACCAAGTAGCAAACAGGGATTACACACGGCATATGAACTCATAGCGTATAGGGAAGCCAACTTGGAGTTTCTAGAAACTATAATAAACGCACCGTACCTATTGCACCACCTAGTTACGGAACTCGACGAAACCGGACCCAAGGTCCCGGTGCAGTCAATACATCACATAGTATACGCTATGATGGCTAACGCCCTTTTCATCGATATAGATAGTAAACCAAAACGCGAGGAATTACTATACCTACGACTATTTTGGTTGCGCAAGCCCGCTCAAAACATTTGGCAAAACGACCCAATGGACGACACGGACCATGACGCGGACACAACGTTCATCGACGAGGAGGAGCTTGAGAGCGAGTTGAGTGCAGTACTCAGTGACGCCAGCGGTGACGAATTTGGCGTGCCAGCCATTGACTCACCCGACTCTGACGATCTCATTTCTGAGCTAAGTTTCTTCGTGGACACTAGAGTTGCCAGCAATGGACACGACAATGCTAGCGATAGGAGTGACCGGGTATCACCGATCGGGTCGGTACGGTCCTCTCCAAACATATTAGGACAAAGTATAAAAGCTGCGGTCGGATTGCTAAACACAGGAACTAAAATAATGGGGCTACTAATAGCTTTGCTAGTCCTCCACAACTTAGGGCAAACTTACGCAATCGCTACGCCCTTTTCGGACCAAGTAGCACGCTTAGGAGCCATGGTGAATCAACAAGTAGGCACGCTGATCGAACCACAAGGCTTGGTAATAACTGCCTCACAGTCTACTTTCTTACCGATAATTTTACGGCTATCTTTGGACGGACTACAACCTAGCAGGCAAGCAACTGGCATGGCGTGGTGTGTATACACTCCTCGTGGTAAACCATGTTTGGGGAACCGCTGTCCAAACCCAAATTGTACTACCATGCCGGATTTACAACAGAAAGTACAGGAATTAGAAAGAGAATTAAGGAGCGCCTACCAAGGCGTACTAGGCACTAGTTACTACATGGCACTAATGCGCGAATATTGTGAGGCGAATTCTCATCTCTGTGAGGAACCTAAACTTCGAAAGAAACGATTTCTCGCCGCACTAGCTGGAGCAGCAGGCGTAGTCACAGGATTTTTAGGTGTAGGTGTAGCGTTCACCAACGCTGTACACCTTAAGGACTTAAATAAGCAAGTGCTCGCACTATCTAAGGAGATGAGAAACACAAACAATGTCGCTTATGGTAATTCGCGAGCGATCATGAAACTAACGCACGCTAATGAGGAGTTGTACTCATTTCTAAATCATGAGATGCAGGAGGTAGTTACTATGATTGACCAGGTAAGGTGCCAGGAGCAACGCTATGAAACTGAGGTCCTCCGAGAGTTGGTTAACCATATGTTTCGCGCTAGCCTTCGCTCGTCGGTCGACGCCGTCATGGAAGCCATGATGAGCGGTCAGCTATTACATAAGGTAGTAGATGCATCCACGCTCAAGAACTTATTCCAGAAGAACTAGCAGATAGCGCAGACCATTTTAATACGCGATCCTGCATTGGCATACCAATTTGGGCAAATCTACCCAGTGCACATCGATCTAGGCTCATTTAAATTTGCTTTCATATTGCGGGTTCCATTAGTCACGTCGGACGACGTCCGACCCTACTTTCGAATTTACAATGTCGGCTGGAACGTCCCAGAGCGCAGCGCCCACATGAAATTACCATTGCCCGATTACGCTACACGGATAGAACGAGCGCGGTACGAAGTACTAAAATTACACGCATGCAACACGCGACCAGGGATTGCATTCTGCGAAATACACGCCTTAGCAACGGACCATACATCGCGCTTTTTGGACTGGATTATCATAGGCGAGGACGCTCCAGAGGAAGCTCGCCAACTTTGCAAGAACAGTGCATTGGTCGGGCCAATGGCAAACCATACCGATGTCTACACCACGGCACAAGGAGTGTTAATTCGAACTGCTGAACGTAAGGCTGTCGTCTCCAAAAAGAAACATCTTAGCCACGTTACCCGAGGAGAGACAATTAACATTGCTGACAACAGAGTTTTGTGGGTGTCCCACTACAACTATACCGAGCTCGTGGTCGGGCCACTTATGCTGGCTAGCACGCTAGACGCGCAGGAAGTCACAATCCATATTGGACCTAACATCACTGTCCATGACTTTCAGGACATACCGCTCAAACCAATTGCTTGGAGCTCGTTGGAACACGCCAAAGCGACGAACTTACAAGTCCAACGAATAGCAGACGAGCAGTTGAAGAAAGTAATTGACTTCCCGTACATCACTACGACCGGAGTAGCTCCTTACTTATGGATGCTCATTGTGCTGGTAGTTGCAGGCATAGGGGTCATAATCTACTTTAGGAAGAAAGCTGGGTTCTGTCCTAAATGTATTAAAGGACGCCTACAGCGTTGGTGGCAACAACGACCATGTGGTCGGGAGGAACAAAGGCGACCCGAATTGCATGTTAAGACGGACAATCAGTATGGCACCGCAAACACGCCCCGACCAACAGTTTCCGCTCCAGCTGCTCCCGCCGAACATCTCGAATTACGTACAATGAGTCCGTCGCTCAGCACGAATAAACGCTACCAATGAAGACGAAAGCGTCGTTCTAGTAGAGCCTACTGAATTATTCGCGGTATCTGAGCGATCCCAACGCCGAGGACATCGCACCGTAGCATACCATCGGCAGGTCAACGCGATACATCATATGGGCGCACCCTTACTCATCAATGCTTTTGTGTACCGCACACCAGTACTCACATTAATAGACACAGGTGCAGATGTTTCCATCGTATCCCAATACTTGGTAAATAAATTAGGCCTCCAGCCGCAGCCCGATGATTCCACTAGGATAGTATCTGCCACCAAACAGTAATTAGCATTAGATGGCAGCATAAGTGTACCTTTGTCGATCGGGTCCATAAAGGTACAAACAGAATTCTTTGTCACCAAGACAGCACCTTATCACTGCGTCATAAGAACAAATTTCATGTCCCAATTGCCAAAGTGCATCATAAATTTTAAGGAACGTTGCTTAGAAATAGCAGTAGATGAGGAAGAGGCTAAGATACCTTTTGCAGGCCTAGAGCGCTACGACCCACCACTAATTGCAGTAATGTGTCGGAAGCTCACTACAATAGAACCAAACACTGAAACATTTATAAATACTATTCCGGAAATAGCAGAAACAGGTGTAGGACCGGCACTATTTGTGCCCACGCCGGAAATGGTTGACATCGCCATGGCACACGCATTAGTGTTAAGAAGCGAAAGAACCATACCAACCGCAGTACTTAATTTCGGAAATACACCGGTCACTATCTATGCTGGACAAACAATAGGCCACATTGAGGTAATGGTGAACCCCAACGTGCAGTTCTTGAAAGACACAAAAAAAAATTTGATCCGGTATGAGGAGCACAAACCTGCCAAACAATTAAATAACATCACTGCGCACCCTGAAAGGATTATCCAGCACATAGAAGCAGGAATAAGGTCAATTGACCACGAAAGAGCTCAAACGGTCTTGAGTAAAATAGATTTTGATAAGACTCTATTGTTTCCGTTTGAGCTAAAACAGTTGAAAACCGCAATTGCTGAAAACGCAGATGTGTTCAGCAGGCATGATTTTGATTTAGGACGCTACACCGAACATAGGCACCGCATAGAGACCGGGGATGCTAAGCCAATCAAGCAAGCACCGTATCGATTAGCACATTCCTTACGCGAACCGCTTAGGGAGCAACTCAATAGTATGTTAGATGCGGGACTAATATCACCATCAAGCTCACCTTGGGTATCACCGATAGTGTACGTAACCAAGAGCGATGGCTCACTCCGACTATGTGTGGACTTTCGGAAGGTAAATACGGTAGCAGAGCAGGACGCATACCCATTACCTAGGATAGATGATATCTTAGGATGCCTCCGAAATACCAAACTAATGTCCAGCTTAGATTTAAATAAAGGCTTCTGGCAGCTAGAACTCGACCCAGAAACCAAGGATAAAACATCTTTTGTAACGGTACATGGACAGTACGAATACAACATCCTACCGTTTGGGTTAAACTCGTCCCCTGGGGCCTTCCAACGCTGCATGTCCATGTTTTTAAAAGGGCTGGAGTGGGAAAATGTCTAATCTACATAGATGACATATATACTGGTATTCTCACCGACGTTCGAGGATCACCTAGCAGGCCTAATTAGGCTGTTTTATCGTTGTCGCAGAGCAAACTTAAAATTAAAACCATCAAAATGCCACTTTGGCCGAGGTAGTCTAAAATATTTAGGACACATAATTAGCACAGAAGGCGTAAAACCAGACCCAGAAAAGGCAATAGCGATTGAAGAATTTAAACGTCCGGAGACATTGAAGCAGCTTCAAAGTCTGCTGGGACTGGTAGGTTATTATCACAAATTTATACCGAGCTACTCAGATATATGCGAACCACTAAACGAAGTAAAACGCAAAGATGCAGAATTCGAATGGACCCCTAGATGTGAGGGTGCTTTTAAGAAACTAAAACAGGCACTACTAGATGAACCCGTATTAATAGACCCGATTTTACACAGCCGTTCATCTTACAGACGGACGCTTCAGGATACGCAATGGGCGCAGTGCTCTCGCATAAAACTAAACAAGGCCTCAGACCTATTGCATATGCAAGCAAAGCTCTACTAGATTATCAACGCCGTTACCCCGCAATTGAAGCCGAAGCTCTCGCGATCAGATGGGCAGCGCTACACTTCAAGCATTATTTGGTAGGGCACAAATTTCATGTCGAAACCGATAACAAACCGCTAACAGCCTTGTTTGACAAACCACCTAGAAATTCACGCTTATCCCAGTGGCGCAGTGAATTACTACTTGAATTCGGGGGATTTGAAATACAATACAGGCCAGGCAAAGAAAACGGCAATGCTGATGCTTTGTCGCGGGACCCTAGGTACGACCCGCACATAACTGAGGAACAGGGGGATACATATGAAATATTAATGATGGGCCGAGGACGACCCGCCGGACCTCGCCCACCAACAACCTGCGCAGCATGGGATCAATCGCACCTGCCGTATCCCGTACGCACAGTGACACCGCTCGCAACTGGGGCGCCAACAGCTGTAATAGGAAGCCCGATAGCTCCCCCAGGGCAGCCAAACCCCGAAGCAATCCCATCGCAACTAGTTCCCGACACGCAGATAACTACAGTACCCCCAGCAACGCTAACACAGCAAGCAGCCACGCTCAGCGCTATCCCAATTAGAATGGATCCAGGAGAAACACCAGTAATGTCAGTACGCACTACAACTATCTCGGGTTCTGGAGTCGGACCTCAGGCTCGAGGATCAAAAAGGCCACACCGGCCTGAATCAGAAACCGTGGGCCTAAGAGCAACCACACTACCAACTGAACAAGAATTCGATAGGCTCATGAAATTAATGATGCACTATGAAACTGAAATATTACCAACAGTTAGGATCGAGGACGCACAAGACACCCACGAAAACATATATTTACCATTCTTTTCAGACCTCCCAGATTTTAATCTAGTACGGCTCTTGCCTTACATCCAAAGAAATGACCCTTAATTGGGCCCAATTTGGTGGTATTTATATAACAAAACCCGGCCCAATGCCGAATTAGGCGCATTAAGAATAGAAATGCGAGCTCATTATTTTGAGCTAGCTCAAGACACGAAAATATTGTATATGCATCCTTTACAACCAGGGGACATAATTTACAAATTGTGCGTCCCAATCACACTAGTACAGCAACTACTCAAACATGAACACAACACCTTGTATGGAGGACATCCTGGCCGCGATCGGCTACTAGCAAAGTTAAAGCAATTTTACTACTGGAAGGGTATGTCAGAACACGCACAGCAATGGATCAGGCGATGCACTCTATGCCAATCCGCAAAGGACCCAATTGCTCGGATAACCACCGGATTGGGTAGGGTTCCGTTGGCAAATCAACCAATGTATCGTGTATTCGTAGACATACTCGATATTCAAGTTCGGTCGCAAGCGGGTAACCGCTATGTTATTGCATTCATCGATCAATTCACAAAATTCGCAATAGCAGTGGCAATAAGGCACCAGGATGCACACACAGCCGCACACATATTCTTATATGAGGTAGTCAACAAGTACGGAGCTCCCAGGGAGCTATATTCTGACAGAGGAGGTGCTTTCACCGCACATATGTTTGAAAACCTGTGTCAAGAAATGCAGATATTTCGGCACATGAGTTTAGCTTACCACCCTCAGGCAAATGGTGAGATCGAAAGGTTCAATAGGACATTATTATATTTATTGCGAGTAAGTGTACCGCAAGATGATCATCATTCATGGGATGTATCATTACCATTTTGCATAATGGCCTATAATTCCTCGGTACATACGGCAACAAAATATCCACCATTTTTGTTGATGCATGGATTCTATCCTAGGCTCCCCGGAGAATACGACACGCATAGCGCAGCCACAGGATACACAGGAGCTCACTCCTATAGGGCCAACGCGCAGCGCTGGATGGCTTCTATTAGAGAGCGCGCATACCAATCAATGAGAGCCGCCCAGGAAGTAAATCGGTTAAGGTACAATAGGAGAGCTCGCGAACCACGCTACCAAACCGGTGAACCAGTTTGGGTTTATACGCCAGGAACATCTAGGAAACTTACACCTCGTTGGTGCGGACCATATGAAATACTAGGAATAACCCCGCCATGCATGCGTGTAAGAATGCATTCTCATCCCGAAGGTATGGCGCATGTGGTACACCTTAATAGGACAAAGCCATGTTTTAGGACATTAGATCCAGTCCCTAATGTAGGAGACTGGTAAGGTCAAGTACACGCTGCTGTAATAGAAAGGGGTTTGAATGAACCAACCCAACGAATTATCGCTGATAGGGATTTCGTTACTGAAATAGAACCCGTAGATGAAGTAGCAGTACGTACGGTAAGAACAGCAGTCAGTGATAGTTCTGATACCGAGAGCGTGGAAATGGGTGACCCTAACGACCCTAACTTATATCGCCGGACATACGCAGAGATTGAGGCCGAACAAGCAGCAATGGAACACATTGAGTATCGAACGGACGACTATGAGCCGCAGAATCCAAGGACAGTCAGGAATCGGATTCCACTGACTGATCCAGATAGAGAAATAGAACCTTCTTGGCCACCAATATCGCAGGAACAGGTTACTAGCCGAGAGGCCTTTTCATACATACCAGAACCTGGTAGCCGAGACACGCAGGTAGAATATGGACAACACACTGTACCAGTGACCACGATGGAAAGAATAGTGGCTACCAGCGAGGAAGTTCCATTCGGCGTACCGACAGTAGGTGTAGGCATACTCGAAGGACAGCATTTCTACCCAGCGGACATCACGCTATCTACCACGCCACGTGGAGCTTCAGGTGGAATTGTCGTACCTGGACCATACACCTCCGGGGATTTACGCTATGCAATCATGCTCGCTGCTCAGGACCATCCATTATTTCAATCACGACCAGCTGAACATATTATGGCATCACGGCTGCGGATACCAATGGAAATGTCAACTCAAACTGTAGGAGACTATACGACAATACGTCCTTACAGCGCTCCACCAGCAGCTGCCGACAGACCTATGTCTCCCCATCAATATGTTTTTCGCGAGGCGGCCTTTACTCAACCACCTCCAGGGTCACCAATGTCCAGCTATCTGTCAGAAACATCTGGCGAAGGTACCACGGCGGACGTGAGAGCAGCTGAAGCAGACGACGAGCTAACTAGCCAGACATCACAGGAGCCCTCTTCAGCTGAACGACGCGGTCGAGCCGGACAAGAAACATCCAGTAGTAGCTCCAGAACACCTACTACGCAACCGGGGACCTCCGACTCACTAAGCGAATTTACACTTGCGGAATCAAGCAGCGAACCACCAGCACCCCGAAGAGGAATTGTCCACGCTGTAACCTTAGGTACCTCTCCCCGCACACGAGCATCGCCGGAAGAGCGAGGAAAGGCACTTGTTGGACGGGCCACTCAACGGAAACAAGTTGTATCAGCACGAGGAGGTTCGACCATCCAGTTTGGTACTACTGACCAGCCAGGACCATCCACGGTAACCATCACTGAACTGGTACACCCCACTACCGCTGACACTACCTCCTCTGAAACGATACGCCTTAGCACTACTCATGCGACTGTCCCAGCCAGACACTTACTACATCGCCAGGCCAGGGATCGGGTCTTTAGGCCATACGGCGCAGCATCAGACGAAGAGGTAGGAGACGCCCTACGCAGACATAGACGCGTAACTTTCCAGGAACCTGGGACGACCATCACTGAAGCAGCAGGAACATCAACTAGACTAGCCTCCATTACGCGCGCGCAATCTACCAGTGTCACCACCTCAATGACAAGTGCACCAAGACTAACCCCGCGACAACTTTTAATGGAAGGACGCTCGCCAGGCGGGACTCAGCCACCGACCACATTCCCACGATATCCTTCTAGCCAGGAACTACACCCTGCAGCTTGGCGACAACGAACGCCCCGACCACCACCTTATGAAGAGTCTGACTCGGACGACACTGACCTACGGGTGGACTAATCCTAACCATATTCGCACGTACCTCAACACAAGTAAACAAGACTATCTAATGAAAAGGGGAAATTCAAGAGGGGTTTAGGAATATAGCCACAGGTAAATAAGATTATCTCTGCGCTCAAACTTATTCCCAGTATACACATTATAGATGCGACGAAGCTACAGCACTAACGATGTGCGGATGCCAATGCTGCCAAAGGGCGTGCGGCACGTGCCGATGGTTTGCGGCGTCGGCATCTATCCGACGGTGCCCCTTTATCGAGTTCAACCAGGGCTGCGCGTAGAAATCTTCGCCTCCAAGGGGACTCGCCGGCCGATGCTTGCCAACGAGACGACGACAGTCGACACCTTCGAACACAATGGGCGGCGCCTATCCAGCGCAACCGAACACTTCCATCTCGGCGTACTGGAGTTAGTGGGTTTCAACAACGCCGAAAAGGAGTTAGCCGAGGCGGACATCAGTCCAACTGAACTGCAGCTCCGCAGCATAGCGCTTCATCGCCGGCTACCGATTACAACACGCTCCATGCTAAAATCCTACTACCCGCATATCAGGCGGCCAATATTACTAGCCAAATTAAATTCAGCATGATCGAATATGCGGAAGAGTTGGAGGCGACCAGCTCCTATTCAACGCCTCGTTCGACGATTTTTGGGGAACCGGCGCTACCCATATTGACTGCTGTTGCGACCGCACGTTCCACAACGTGACGGGTCGGCTGCTGGAAGAAATCCGGGCATACCATCGAGACGGTCTCATTCGATGGCCCCAGGTCATAATTGTAGGCGATGAACAGGCGTTGCCGCTGCTCAACATTGCCGACCAGCACAACTGGCTGGTTTTCGCGTGGCCTGGCATGGAAATGGCCGACCTAATACAATGGGCCAACGCCTTCGTTACGCCGCAAACGGACTGCGTAATTATCATCGGCGGCTATGGCAGACTATGGCAGGCAGACCGCAAGGTTTACTCGCCCAGTGCGTTTATCAAACGCATCAAGCGGAAGTTGGAGGTGCTCGAACGGCGCCTCCGAGAAAATGCGGCCGTCTACGTCGCTCCGCCGCCACCGCAGTGGAACGCCACAAATTATACCAGCGAAGCATGGGCGACGGAACTGCGCATCCGGAAACTGCGCCTCACCGAGCAACACCAGGCCCTGCGGAACGTCATTATGCCCGCATGGTCAGTACCATTAACGGCACCCGAAGCCTGGGATACGGTCGGACCGTTCAACCGGGGTGAGGATCGCCAACGATGGTCTGAACCGGTGGTGGCGCCTGCCTACCATCCGGAGCTGGTCAACTGGGTAGGCCACTACATCCGTTGTACCGGACTCTTTCGACTAAAGGAACAACGGAGGGATGACGAAGAAGAATGAAACTCATCAAGGAATTCGTTCGCACGTGAGTACCTCCAGCATAAGGAAGTAGGTGATTAGTGAGGGGCTATAGAATACCCTGAAGCAATAGAAAACGCGATTCCCTGGCACTTAGAGAGCTCCACTTTAGGACACACGCACGAAATCGAGAGTAGAATTAGAAACTGTGTGCACCACCGCACTTAATTATACACATATGCGCAGCGAAAATTGACTAATATAAGGGAAAGGACAACCATCTATAAAAGCTATATTATTACAGATGGACAACAGCGTTCGGCAACGCGGTGAGGACAACAAGGAAGACAACAGCGTTCGGCGACGCAGTGACAGCCAATTGGAACATAGCGTTCGGCAACGCAATGGCGACGACACCAGACGGTCCGAAGGCGGCCTAGGTCGGCGGTTGTCAACTACCGGGCCATACGCCCCGCCCGAAGCAACGACGTATCGCCTGCCCAGCATCCCGACCTA
Source organism: Trileptium ribeirensis (assembly GCA_030248225.1). Lineage (NCBI taxonomy): Eukaryota > Metazoa > Nematoda > Enoplea > Enoplida > Thoracostomopsidae > Trileptium > Trileptium ribeirensis. Next base: position 26,887 of record JASANE010012855.1, read on the forward strand.
CCATGTCGACTTGACGCAGCCGTACGTTCCGTTCCTATTACACGGCACCGAGTGGCCGTAGCTGTCTAACATGCACGAAGCTCCGACACCTTTCCATCATGACGGTACGACGGCTCCAACCGTCGAACAACATTATCAGGTAAGAGTGCTTCTCGTGCTTGGCCTGATGGAAGCGGCCAAAGAACTGATGGACATGATCGGCACGCCGCAACAAATAAAAGCAAGAGCACGGGCGCTAAAGGACGAGCTGGTTGACAATATAACGAGTGCCCGGCTCAAACCCTTGCTCGAGCACATCATGCGTCCGATCCTGCTCCACAAATTTACTGTTCCCAGCTACGCGCGGATCCTGCATCTCACTGGCAATCGACCGCTCCTGGAGGTAACCACCGATACCTTCTGGGGCGTCGGACGCACGATCCAGCAGTTGCGGCAGGGCGAACAACCCAGACACTGCCACAACGTCATGGGTCGCTTCTGGAGGAGGTGCGGGTATACCTCACCTCTGAATACGCTTGCTGGCCGCACCTCATCATCATGGGCGACGCGCTCACGTTGCCGTTGCTAGAAATAGCCAACGACAACAAGTGGCTGGTCTGCGCATGGCCTGGAACCACGCTGATACGCATGATCCAACTCGCCAGCGCTGTCTTGACGCCACTAACTGAATGCGTCATCTTACTTGGAGGCTACCAATACATTTACCGGAAGGCGCAACTGGAGCAGCTCCATGCGACCAACCCAAATGCAGCCTTCAAGAAGATTAAGCGCCATCTAGGGATGCTATCTCGGCGGGTACCAACACGAGCTCCCATTGTCGTCGCACCGCCGATACCCCGATGGGCTGCGACTGACCAAGACGCAATGTCTTGGACGGTCGAATTTAAACGGATTGTCGCTAACCATCGGAAGCAGCACGACGCATTCCACAACGTCTACTTCCCGAACTGGCCAGTCGCTTTTAACGCCGCGGACGCCTGGGAACGAAACGAACCGCACATGGAATGGCAGGAACGCCCCCAGTTCGAGGAACCAATGGTTTCCAAGTACGGCCTGCGTAATTTGCGGGAGTGGGTTAGCCAGTTAGTGCGCGATGCCGATCTCGGCCGTCTAATGTGGTAAGCGAGCGAAATTAGTAACGCATGGACCGCTGGGGAATTAAGTAACTGCGTGCGAGCCTAATTAAGGGCTGGAATAAATAATACAGAGGTGGAGAATAAATAGGGAGAGAAATGACGAGCCGTATCTGACATGAATAAGGCATAATCGATAGCGAATAAACAGTAGGACCACGCAGAGCTAATATAGTAAGGCACAAACGCAGGTTACCAAACTAGGTACTATGGACGGAATAGGTAATTCCTAAGTAAAACAAGGATAAGAAAGTAGTCACTAGAATTAGAGCGCATCAAGTATAGTCCCAATGCAAACAGTAAAGTAGTCAAACTAATTATTACGAATGGCATAGGTAGCTTCTGAATAACCTGATCGCAATAACATCTATTACCAATATTAGAGCAAACTAAGCGAAACCCAATTATAAATTATCCAACAAGACTACCGAAATTTCAAATAATGGGAACTTCTGGGAATAGACACCCCGGCAGCCGGACCATTTCCTGGGAGTAACCCAAAAATAAACCAGGGATTCGTTTTTCAAACCTAACCCCGATGTGGAGGTACGTGCAGTTAAATATAATAATAAAAATACTATTATATATATATGCATTATTGCATTATGTGTGCCAAGGAACAACATTGATTTTATAAATAATAAACAGTATTTTCCGGAAAACATTTCAAAACCGAAAATGTAGGTAAACTATCACAAAATATTATAGGCCATAAGGGAAAACTTCCAAAATTACCGAAAATAAAGGGAGAAGGACGCTTTTTTGGTGATAACCAAACAAATTGATCGTCCTTCTACCCTCGTCTTTAGCAAATTTTTAACAATTTTTACGAAATTTTTGGGGAATTTTTGGAATTTACTGTAATTTTAAGCTCAAACGGAGCACATTTTCAAATTTCATACAAATTTCATACTGATTTTACTTCATTGAAACCAAGGGCTGTACATCACATGGAACTAACCATGCAAAATTTTCACTTTCTTTTTCATATCTCAGCAAATTTAACTTACTACCATAAGTAAGGAGTCTATAAAATCCAAAAAATTTTAAGAGATGTAACATCCCGAGTTTTTACGCTGAATCAAATATTCAAAATTAGACCAAAAGGGCTTTAAATTCAGTGGATAAAGGGGCGATCGGATACCGGGGTAGCGTGATCCGGACTATAACTTGTGCATTATTGTTTCGTTGTTATAAAATAAACTCCATGTCATCATTGTGTTGTGTTGCTACGGTCACGCTCCACCAGCCCGAGGTGCGCGGGGTGATTTCGCACCAAAACTGAACCAAAATTCTACTGTCGAGGTATCGATCCCAGGATGTTTACATTATGAATAATATGGATGTATTATTGTATAAATGATTAGTATGGGCATTGGAAACCGGCACGGATGCGTAGTCGGACGGACCGGGGACAAGGGGAAAGGTTTCACGATTCTATTCACAATTTGGCTTAATACTTTTGTCGATCAGGTGCCCCAGGGTCGATCCCGGCGCGCATCCGTGGACCGTAACGTATATATATATATGTATTTGCTATTTGCTTAAATAATGTATACCGTGTATGTGTCCGGGTGTCAGGATGGGTCGGGGTGTTGTGCGAAACCCTCATGACAAAATGCGTTTTTGAGCTTTCTGAGGTTTTGGGACCTGGGAAGATCTATCCTGACACGCCGGGAAATGAAACCGTCATTTCATTATCATTTTATTTCATATATGTTTTCGGGGACGTTTTGAATACATAGGAAGAACGACAAAATCGATCTAAGATGATAAAAGTTTCATTTTTCAAGGGGTATAAGAATTTTGGAATTTTGGGGGTTTTTATAGCTTTCAAACCAAAAGTAGGACATTCAGCTATTATTAGGGCTTCATAAGGATTCAAAACCACTCATCTGGGTCAATTTAACCCCAACTCGTAAGTATTTATGGGCCTCCAATCCGGCGTTTAATCACTCAAACTTTAGGGCCCTAAATCACTACGTCTCGAACCAAAACTTCCTGATTTTTGGAGCTCTACACCTCAATTGGGTCCTATACTAACCATCTTAGTGAAAGCCGGGCCAACCGGCCCAACGGATCTCCACAGGATTCCCCTAACTCAGTTGGGACCCAAAATTCTGCCATCGTGCACGCATTAATCTGCCCCTAACGGGCCTCCTAGGGGGATTTCAATTTAGTCAAGATTCTCACGAGTAGGCGACCAGCCAGGGCATGGATATGATCCCGCCCCCGGCCGCCTACTCCTCTCCGTTCCTGAAATATATAAAAAAAACTTACAAAATCCTACTCTACAAAGAACGCCTGAAGCGCTGATATATATGATCATTTTTGGAACCTCGCGCCGACCAGCGCGAGGTTTAGGGTGTTTACGCCGTTGCCCGCTATGTGTGCCAACAAGGCGGTACAGCCATCAGTGACCAGGGGCTAAACAATGCGTATCACAACAGTGTTGTTGACGTGTCAGTTATGCTGGCGGTACGATATTTTATTTTCTTGCCAGGTCTGCACTTTGTGTTCGTCTCTTAGTGCGTATGTGCATATGTATATGTTTGCTTTGCCAATAGTTTGAAATTTCAAATTTGTGGAGAGTTGCCAGTTAAGGGACTAGACGACACAACGAGAGAAAGGGGGGTTTGAGCTGGGTATAAAAGAGCTGAGCCCGATTCCCCGATCGGAGACAGTCGAGCGTAGCTTGTTGTTTTGGCGGTTGTCGCCATTCGAATTTTCTTTGCTAGGGTTTTTGTTTTTATGTTTTTCTGTATTACTAGGGTGGATTCTCGCCGTACCCCTACGGTGGAGAGTTTTCCCTGGATTTAGGACTTTCACAATCACGCAAGGGCCCCCCTTTGTGGGCGTTGGAGTGTCGGAAGGATGCTCCGCGCGCCCGTGAAGGTCGGACCCCGCCAAAATTCGCAAAACTGCATCAAATTGCTCAAACTTCTGCTCGCTCGTATCTCGACTGGTTCCCCGCTCCTCGGACATTTTCTCTGTTCCCGAGTCCGAGGAGTGATCAAAATTTCTACTTTTAGGCTATTAGCAGTGCTCAGAATTTCCAGGTTCAGGCGAAAATTTAGAGACCACAGTTTCGGTTCTATGCGATGGTAATTAAAATTCCTACTCCGCGGCAAGTGATTCCGTTTTGAGATACTTTTCGAAAAATTTAACATAGTGTCGAATATTTTGCAGCACGAAGAAGTCATTAAGAGGATGTTCGGAAAGTTCAACAAAATCTCATACGTGATAAAAGGAGTGATACGGGGGACGTAGCCGTCTGCATCTCCGGGTGACACGAGTGGTCCCCGTTTGTCTGAAATCAAACAGAAGCGTCGAATCCCCATTCGTTCGCTGGTTCTTCTGTCTCCTATTAGCGTGCGATGCAGACGACTGCGGACCTGAACATGACAAATTTTAAGAGGCTCACTAGTTGAGCATAGAGCGAAACAGAGACTGGGGCTGGCGGTGAACTAAAATGTACTGAGCTTTGGTGGGACGTGGGTTTTCTAACCGCGCAACTACGGGGAAAATTCAGGTCGGCACCCTCTCCCGGAGCCCTCTGGGAGTGAGTTTGAAATTAGTCGAGCCTTTCGCGGGCCGCTCCAGTCGCTGTCGAAATGATGTAAAGTTTTGGGCCAAATTGACATGAGATCGCCATCGGAAAATTGTCGTGATACTCATCGGTTTCGGATACATTTCGTCTGGTCTGGCTCAGTCAAAATTTTTGGGATACCTCGTTCACGAAAGCTCAATCAAAAGTCTTTAGAGTACCGTGTCGGAAAGGGTTGCAAAATATATCTCAGGGTCAGGGTATCTTGCAAGGTACCCGAATTTTAACAATGTTGTAATATAAGTATTGAATATGAATGCAGTGTGCCCCAATTGGGCGATATTATTTAAATGTGTCAAATACGAAAAGGGTATCGACAGTAAAATCGTTGAACCGTGTGCAATTTCTGAGGCAGCTCGAAACGGCTTAAGTAGATTAGGACCTTCACACAAGTTAGGGTTAGGTCTCAACAGAAACTAGGAGTTTGTTCAAAGGCGAGTTCAAGGAAGCAGTGAACTTCAATCAAGTAGGAGTTCCCTTGTTCTTCCACTTCGTTGGCGCGAGCATCCTCGCGTTGTTGTTCGAAAGCGAATTTAGTGCATTAATGAATTGAAATTAATCCAGTCGCCCCTCTTCGATGTAGTTTCGCTGGCGCATGCACCCTTGCATTCCCCACTTAGGTTACTGAACTTACTGCCTCGTCGCGCCCCGTCTAGCCCTCGAGCATGTCCGAACTAGCAGAAACCTTCCTCGCCGCGACCCTTCGCCGCTAACCACCGTATCGCCTAGTTGATTCTTGGCACTGCTCGCTCGCTCCAGCATCAAAGTCTGACACCCTTCGCAGTGTAGCACTTGACCCTCTAAGGGTCATTCAATCCCAAGTCTAGGTGCCCAAGGGACTGGGGCCTCCGCCTCAGTGCGCCAACATTAAAATAGGTAACCAATTTCTTGTCACAATCTAAGTTGTCAGGCCAGTCGTGTTTTACTTTAGGATTAGAACGGGACAATCAATAATTCATAGAGACACACCAACGGGGAACCTCGCCAAGGTTACACTAGGACCAGAGAACCCCGCTTAGGGGATCAAGTGGATAATGAGGGAAAGGCGAGTCTGCCTTATTACCTGTGAGCAGGCCCAAGGGTTGACTCTCCCTCGGGGGACCTTCATACCACTAGATACGTGGGCCAATATAGGGGCCAGGCCGAACACCCTGGTTAACCCGCCGGCAGCCTGTTAAGCTAAGCGGTTCCCGTAGGTCATCGCATAGATCACCGGGGAGTCGTGGAAGCCGGGGTTGTCCGGGCACCACATGCTAAGGAGAATAGTGGTGCAGCTGGGATCCCTTAGGGCCAGAACTGGTCCTAGTACAACCTACGTAAATTAACAAATTAGCAAACATTACGTTGATATAGCTGTCCGGATTTGTGTTCCATTTTCACCATACCGCACTGCTCATCCCAAATATCGTTGGTACGACCAACTTAAACATGTTCAAGACAATATGTAAAAAATTTTTTACAGGAATTGTACACCCCAAGCTACAGAACAACTCAATTGCTTGCCCCGTGTAAAAAGCAGCTACATCTAGTTTTTGGTAAACAGGTATCTGGACATAATGTGCACATCTCTCCACAGCATAATAAAAAACTCATTGCCTTTTATTGCTCCCGAACACAAAAAACACTTGCTCTGTCTGAAATATTGTGTAAGGCGATTGTAACGTTGAACAATTGGCAACTTCAATGTATCTGCAAATATCCCTTTGGAAATTTTCAATTTAATACTAACGTAAAGGAACGGTTGCCATGCGCTGTTTTGGCATAAGTGTAGTCTTGCATTTAGATTGTTAAGGTATTCCAACAAGACCAGATTCAATGCAATTGAAGCCGATCCATTCACAGTTTGCAAAAGGGTGAAAACAATATTAATGTTTGACTAGGTCACTGTTGTATCAATTTCTTATGATATTCGGCATGTAAGCAGCTAACCGTATCTTAAATAATACAGCGCAACATACTGATAAAGTTTACCATGTATGAGTGCACTATCAATACGCTGTATACGACAAACACAGGAAGATTCGATCAAATATCTTATACACCACCATCCTGTCGGATGGTGTTGAAAAATAAACCGTTATGATTTCGCAATGTGAAAGTATGACAAACTTCTACTGTTTCACTTTTTGTGGTTTCGTTCATGCATGGCAGTGGACTGTTCGTCTGGATAACAAGCCCTAATGACGTACTATTCTCTCGCAGGATGGTCGCACCTTTCTTAAATAGTCATAAATTCCCTAGAAGGCCATGGCGTAATGTTCGCTTCGAAATTCGCAATGAAAGACCTGGGTCCGGTGCTCGAAACACTAATTTTTACCCAATTGATGTTATAAAGCAAATACAGGTTGTTAATATTGTATTCTAAATCATACGATGGCAATATGCCAGTTCGGAACAGTGAAAACGTTAACACTTCATTACCGCAACTCAGTTGCAATGCTTTTCGGATCAACGGAAGATTGTATAATAAGCTTGTTTTGTTTACTTTTGCTCCTTACACAGTGAAACCTATATTAAGTATACACTAAGTAACACAACAAATACGATTGAGCGCCATATGATATCCTGGGCACGAAAAATTAATTCAATTGAAATTCAAATAAAATATCAGGGAGAATTGGTATGAACAACCTGGTACGAGTCAAACTCTACCACAAAACTCAAAGACGTATACCGGTATCAAGGCGTATGCGTCGATAGCGGGGAATACCGCCGGTTAGCTCTCCCCTTACCCATCTCGCTTTTCCCTTCTCCACCGCACGGGAGAAAAAAAAAAAAAACACAACACAAACAAACAGAAAAGATAAACCCCCCCCATCACCGCCACACACACCCTCCCAAGAAAAGAGAAACCAAGACAAACAGACAAAAAAAAAACAACCCCAAGAACACAAACGAAGCAGGAAAATATATACATATCAAATATAAAATATATACAATATATATGTCTAAGAAAAAAATTCAACACCAAAAATCGAAAATATTATATTTTATATATATATAAAACACATCCATAAAATGAAATCATCTTTAATTCTTTATATATCAATTAACATTACGCATTATTAAAATAAATTAAAATAATAAAAATTAAGTATATAAACAATATATACAAATCAAACATTAAAAAGAAATTCTCAAACCCAATCATATAAAAAAAAAATAAAAAATAAAAAAAAACTAAAAAAAAAACATCCTCCCACCAACTCACCAAAAAAAAAATATAAAAAAAACAAGACCAAAAACAATACAATAAAAAAAAAAATAAAAAAAAAAACACAAAAAAAACACAAAAACAACACCCCAAAACAACAACCACCCAAAACCAAAAACAAAAAAACCAACCTGATATAAGTAGTGGTAAAAATACGGGTTCTGGGCCACATGATTAATGACCTGTCACTTTTTTATGTTTTATTCGGCCGCTGATTGGCTACGGTATTTTTGCGGGAAAAGTTTGGTCTTTCTGTGATTGGTTAGGGTATTTTTGCAATACATTGGTCTTGCTCTGGTTGGTTAGGGATTTTTGCGGGAAAACTTTTGTCTTATCCTGATTGGTTCGGACATTTTTTACAGCAAAACTTCGGGTTCCCTGATTAGTTGATAGTTTCTTTTATACTATGTGTGGTGCGAAAATAGACCTGATATAATTGGCTCTCTGCAGAACCCATAAGCACATTCCTATATTATCCAATCAGAAACATCAATGATACAAATAAAGCTATTAAAAAGAAACAATCACATAATTCGGAATTGTGTTGTTGGTTTGTGATCCTGTCGGTTGGTAGATTTTTAATATTTATGTTAGCAGCAGTGCACAGAATATATATGCGAAACATAAGGTGGTGGTTTATCACTTTTAAATTAATTACCCACACAATAAAATATACACGGAGTATATAGATTACTGGATGTGGTAGGGGAATATGTATAAAATAAATAAGCAGACATGCTGACACCGCATCTTCGTTCTTTTCTAACATACTTTCATAGCACGCGACATATATTTGCAATATGGCACATTTAATTTTAGTTGGCGTATATTAACTTAGCAGAAATTTAAAATTATGTGTCATAAGTATGGATGGATTCAAAATATACGTAGTTAATATAATAGTAAATAAATAGATAAAGAGGGTTAGTACATGAACGTAAGCATATACGTAGGACGGTGGTCGCTATGTAACCTACAAAAATGGCTATTAGGTTTAGGGGCGTCACCACTTTCTACAACGTGGCTGCGCTAATATATAGGTTTCGAGATGGAGAACAGGTGGAGAACCACTATATCTTTATGTGTTAATTTATAGATACTACATGTAGGGATACTCTCAAGATTCGTTGCAAAAAACACCTTAAAGACAAGTCTTTGTCGGCTACCATTATATAGGTTTTAGGTGCCTGCTTTTATAGGGTAATGTGGGATGTATAATATAATATCGAAGCATATGGGAAATAAGTATATGTAACACTTGGACATTCTTTAAAACTGTTATTAACACCATGGTTTTGTTAGAATTTAGAAACATATATCCTCACTCCCTCGCATTTTAAAACCACAGGCTTTGTCTAATTTGCTTAGAGAATAGACGTATTGAAGCTCTTTTCGCACTTCGGTTATTTACTTATTTAGAAGTCAAGAGCTACTCGTTAAACGGTCGGACGCTTAAACACTCTTCTTTAGTTTTTTTTGTATTTTATTGTTAATTGGACCATGTCTTTTGTCACAGGACTACACGTTTCATGGATATTTTCGTTTCATTAGCCATCACAATCGTTCTAACTTAACATAATTTTTGGCTATGGGTTTGCGTAAAATATTAAAAAGGAATGCTAGTATGGTTGGTGGCTTTCTTAAAAGTCAGCAAAAGGCTACATAGGAGTCAGCAATTTTTAATATGCTTCTTTATTTAATTTCAGAAACTTAAGTTATAAAACTATAACTGATACCATTAAAAAGAATTGGAATTTATTAAAAAGTATTATCAATAGAAGAACAGCTCATTACACAATGGAATCAACTATGTTTCGTCATGCCAAATTGGAAAAAGCAATGCGTGGCTTCGCCGAAACTTACCGGATACAACCAAATAATGTCATTGCCGACCCTACCATATTTTTGGAAAGTGCAGCACCGGCAGTTAAGCAGCTTATCGTGGAGCGACTCGTGAGCTGGCGTGGTGTAAAATTATATATCGGATTGCGTGTTTTATTTGTCAAAGATGTGGACCCGGACAAGGCGACAGTCTCAACGTTCTCAGTAAAACTCAGGCATATATTGTCAGCAACAGACATTAATACGCAATTGACAGTTCTAAATGCCGAGCTATTACGTAATGTTGGAGCTTTCATGGACAAAGGCTCAGGTTGGGTTGTTGAATACGTCAAAGATATGGATATTCACCTCGATCGCTACAGTCCACTCAAGGGTTCTACATACAGGCGGTTGCCTCAGGTTTTGACGGCCAAGAAAGCCATAATTAATGTGAAGAACAAAGATAATAGATGTTTCATGTGGGCGGTGCTTTCAGCAAAGTACCCGGCGACCGAACATGCTTACCGTACATGTAATTATGAACAGTATATTGATAAACTTAACTTTACCGATATTCAATTTCCAGTGCAGTTTTCGAGTATTACAACTTTTGAACATTTGAATAATATCGGTATCAATCTATTTGGGTGGGAATGTGGTAATGTAATACCCCTACGCCTCCATGATGGTGGGCATGAAACAGTAAACCTAATGTATTATAGAGGACATTATTCGTGGATTAAGGACTTAGATAGGCTACTTCACAACCAGAGACATTTCAAAGGTAAGCTTCACGTGTGTCCACGATGCCTCTTACCCCAATACACAGAAGTTAAATTAAAAAATCACACCGAGATGTGTCAGCGCAACAACCCCACACGTATTACTTTACCCAAAAATAAAGTACTACAATTCAAAAACACTTATAAAATGCTACGTAGCCCCTACACGATTTATGCCGACTTTGAAACTTTACCCATACCACTACCGTCATGTGATCCCAATCCAGTTTCATCATATACTAATGCATACCAGCGTCATGAAATTTGTGGATTCGGATTAGCCGACGTATTTTCATGTGGATGTGATGGAGTGAGTGCTAAATTTGGGGACCCAGTGGTATACAGGGGAAAGAATGTAGTACGCAAGTTTTTGGAAAAAGTTATTGAATTAGGGGAATGGTACCAAAATAATATTAATCATAGTGTACCTTTACAAATGACTAATACGAATTGGAATAATTTTCAAAATGCTAAATATTGTACTATTTGTAACTGTGAATTGTTGTTAGACCGTGTTCGTGACCATTGTCATTTATGTGGTAAATTTAGAGGTGCGACTCATTCGGAATGTAATATAAGCTATAAGATCGATCGAAGTATAAATGTGGTCTTCCACAACCTTAGGAAATTTGATGGTCACCTAATTATGCAGGAGATAGGTGGGCTATGCAATCGGTTAGGACTTCGTATCGGTTGTATCCCCAAGGGTGAAGAAGACTATTTGTCATTTTGGCTTAAACTTAAGCATACAGTACAACCACCTATGGTTGATAAGTCACAACTTAGCGGTTATCTAGCCGCATTGTTTGCTAAAGCTGATGCCCAGGAACCCAGTATTTTACCAAATCTAATACCAGACACTGATTATTGCGGTCCAGATGTTTTAACACTTGAACAACTTTGGGAAGACGAGGAAAGTGATGACGAGGATACTAATGATTTAATTGATAAAGTGATAGAGGACGAGGATAGCGATAAAGTTGAAAACGTCATACCGGGAACAAAGACGTACACATGGGTCATAAAGTTTAAAGATAGTATGCAGTTCTTACCTAGCTCATTAGGAAACTTGACGGAAAATATGGATGAGAATGACTTTAGCGCTATGAAACAGCGATTCGGTTTAGATGCTAGTTTGTTAACAAGAAAAGGAGTGTATCCATATGATTACATGGATTCGTGGGAAAGGTTTGCAGATACACAGCTACCTCAGAAAGACAAGTTTTACAGTAAGCTAAATAATAGCCACATTAGTGTGGACGACTACGAACATGCTCGTAATGTTTGGAATACAATGTGTATCAATAACATGGGAGAGTATCATAATTTATATTTAATGACTGATGTATTATTACTTTGTGATGTTTTTGAAAAATTTCGTCGATTTGCACTCAAAACTTATAAATTAGACCCAATTCACTATTTGAGCTTACCCGGTTTTGCTTGGGATGCATGTCTAAAATTAACAGAAGTCAAGTTAGAACTCCTCAACGATACAGAAATGTATATGTTTTTCGAGCAGGGCATCCGTGGAGGCATTTCGATGATTTCCCATAGATACTCCAAGGCAAACAATAAATACCTTCAGTCCTACAGTAACCTACTTGAATCAATATTTATAATGTATTTTGATTGTAATAACCTTTATGGAACAGTGCTTTGCCAGAAGCTACCTATAGGTGGATTTAGGTGGTTAAGTATGGACGAGTTTGCTACTTTTGAATACGCCAGTGAAGGAAATTTGGGCTATGCACTTGAAGTCGATATCGAGTATCCTCCAGAGCTTCACCAGCGGCATAGTGATTATCCCTTGGCACCGGAAAACATGCTAATATCGAACTCAGACCTTTCCCCATATTGCGTAGAATTAAGAGACCAACTAAAAATTAAGTATGGTGGAGTTAATAAATTAGTACCAACCCTTCGGAACAAAACTAAATATATTATTCACGGTGGCGTGCTTAGATTTTACGAAAAACTTGGATTGAAAGTAACTAAAATTCATCGGGCTATCGAATTTAAACAAAGCGCTTGGATGGAACCGTATATCAAGCTAAATACAGAAATGCGGAAACATGCTATTACTGAATTTGAGAAAGATTTATTCAAGCTCCTTAATAATGCCGTTTTCGGAAAAACTATGGAAAATGTGAGAACATATAAGAAGATAGAGCTCGTTACTGACTCAAAACGGTTTCAGAAATTGGTAGCCAGCCCTAGGTACAATGGTCGTACAATTTTCAACGAAGATTTAGTAGCGGTTAAGATGAAGCCAGCCAGTGTATGTTTGTGTAAACCCATCTATATTGGATTTACAGTACTTGATTTATCCAAACGTGTTATGTATGACTTCCACTACAATTATATGTCACCAAACTATGAATGCAAGCTTTTGTTTACAGACACAGACAGTTTATGTTATGAAATTAGGTGTGACGATATTTATAGTAGTATGATGAAAGATAAGATCCTTTTCGATACCAGCAACTACGCCATAGAGCACCCCCTATACTCATCAACAAATAAGAAAGTTCTTGGCAAGTTCAAAGACGAGACGGCGTCAGAGCCTATTGAAGAATTTTGCGGTTTAAAGCCTAAAATGTATGCAATTAAATGTGGTAAAATTAAAAAGCGTGCAAAGGGAATTAAAAAGTTAACCGTTGAGAAATTTATTAGTATGGATGACTACATAACAACCTTGTTGCACTCCACTCGTATGAAACATTCCATGAATAAGATAGGTAATAAGAAACACGAACTCTATACTTTAAAGCAGAATAAAGTTTCACTAAGTTCTTACGATGATAAGAGATACCTACTCTTGGATGGAATTACCTCACTACCTTACGGGCACCATGATATAATGGACACGTCGGAGTAGCTTTTTATTATTGATTATAGCTGTTTTAATTATGTTTTATGTCTTTGTGTCAATAAAGGTATATGTGTTTCAAAGCTTGTGCGTGTTTATTTATTCTGAGCTGATAGAAAATCCTGCGCATCCTCAGCGGTGTTAAACATGCAGGTGTAATATACTGTGCTGTTGGTTCAAAAAATCAAAAATTCTAAATATCTCTAAAAATACTAGGAAATTAGCAAAACCGTTAATATATAGGTAATCCGGTACGCTGAAGCCGATTTTTAAGTCGTATCGATCCTAGAACCAGCCGCCTAGAAGATAGCAAAATGTTGGACTTAGAAAAATTTCAAGTTCCTAGCGACTGTAAGTACCAGGAGTTATTGAATAGATTTAGAATAACGAAAGTTCACACCTAGGGGTAATGTTGGGTCTTGATTCTGAAAATGAGATCAGATTTAAGCTAGCCTAGACGGATATGACGATATTGCAGACATGCGTGATAAATACGTTTACATACTTAATTTCAGTAGACATTTTTCCCTTTAATATTTATTCTCAATTAGAACACATAAAAAGACTATATACCACGACATACGTCGCTATGGAATCAAAGTTGAAAGTTACAATACCCCTTTTGATGGCTTTAATTATTACTGCTATTACATCAAGTCTATTTATAAGTTGTAAAAGCCATCCAACAGTTAACAAGACGGAGTTGTGTTTCGATGACTGGCGAAAACCTAGCTACGAAACTTGGACACCAGAGATAGGATATAAAATTCAGTGGATACATCGCAATGTAACCAACCTTCATTTCGAAGTTGTACTCAAACCCCCTGGGAACTCAGAATGGAACATTAGAATGGTTTATCTATTTGATGTTTGGGACCACATATTTAGTAAAATTACAATACCATATGATAAAGTGATCCTACTGATCCAGACTTCTCATAAATATCGCGCCTTTAGTGTTACTAATTGCAACCTAGGTCCCGTATTAATATCAAAATTAGCTACGTTTAATCTTGAAGATGTATTATTGAAGAGGCTGATAAGAGTAAATATTAGACATGCATAAAAAGACGCAACATATAAATCACATAGACATGGAGCTCAAAGATATATATTACGATACAAACAATCCGTCGTCTTACGGTAGTGTTCATAAATTATATCAAGCAGCTAAGAAATATGGTTATACGCTACACCAAGTAAGAGATTGGCTGCAGGCTCAAGAAACATATACACTTCACAAGTCTAAAAGACGTCATTTCCGTAGAATGCGTACAATAACCAAAGGACTTAACGATTTGTGGCAGATAGATTTAGCAGATATGACTAATCTCGCCAGATTTAATAACGGTGTTAAATATTTACTAATAATCATTGATGTTCTGTCGAAGTACCTTCGAGTAGTACCCCTTAAGAGTAAGTATGCACATACGGTAGCTGACGCGATAGACGCACAGTTTAAGCAAGTGAAGCCCAAACATATATTTTCAGATCGTGGCACTGAGTTTGTTAATGCAAAGTTTAAAGCTTTATGCGGCAAATACAATATTATATGTTATACAGCCCAAAATGTTGATACTAAGGCAGCAGTAGCAGAACGGGTCATTAGAACGTTAAAGTCCAAGATATACAAATACATGAATAAGCATAATACAAAGTCATACATCACAGCACTTCAAAACATAGTTGCAACATACAACAATACAAAGAATAGATATGGATACCGTCCCTCAGATGTAACCGAGGACAATGAGCGGCAAATACTGAACCTCCTATACCCTCCGAAACCGCGAACAGAAATTAAGTTTAAATTAAAACTTGGAGACAGTGTAAGAGTAAGTAATGCAGATAAAACTTTTGGTAAAGGCTATGTTCCTCAATGGTCACTAGAAGTTTTTAAAATAAAGAAACGTTTACACTCCGATCCGCCAAGATATAAGCTTTCTGACTACAGTGATGAAGAAATCTTAGGTACATGGTATGAAGCAGAGTTGCAGAAAGTACAGGTGGGTGATACCTTTAAAATAGAGAAAATTATACGAAAACGAATAAAGCGAGACGGCAGCAGGGAATACCTAGTCAAATGGTTAGGCTATCCAGAGAAATTCAATAGCTGGGTTTCTGAACAAGACATAAAAAGAATCCGAGAATAGCACAACACAAACATGGAAGCACTACCATTCGAGTTACCTCTTACAGCTGTGGTTTCGGGCGCAACAGGTGTTGGTAAAACGCATTTAGTGGCAAGTGTATTACGTCATCAAAAGCAAATGTTTGACAAGCCAATCGAGAAAACAATTTGGTGTTACGGTATGATGCAGCCACTTTACCGTGAACTGGCAGACGAAATTGAAAACATTAAATTCGAAGAAGGGTTTCCAGCAGAAATCGAGAAATCTGATGGTCAAGTGCTATATATTATAGACGATCTTATGGAACATTCTAGCGATAAACTTTTAGCTAATATGTTTACAAGGATGAGACATATAAACATCAGTACTATCTTTATTGTACAAAACTTTTATCATAGTGGTAAGTACATGACAGAAATTTCAAGAAACGCTCAATACATAATACTATTTCCTAACCCTAGATCAAAATCAATGATTGATACGCTAGGCAGACAAGTATGGCCCCTGAAACCTAAATTTTTACCCACAGCCTTTGAAATGGCAACACATGGGAAACCGTACTCTTACTTATTACTTGATCTAAAACCAACAACGCCGGAAGATTTGACAGTAAGAACAAATATACTTCCAGGTGAACAACCTATAGTATTTAAACCAACATGAAAAGGTATGAGTATATGATACCTACTAACAATGGAGAAACATCAAAATACAATATACACGATTGAATTACTCATACGGCTAGATCCAAAGACAGCAAAGGCGTTTATAAAAGTTGCTCCGGCTTCGTTTCTGAGTTCCATTAGCGAAATTTGTTACAACATCCTTTTCGGCACATTTTCATTAACTAGCGATGAAAAGAAGAATCTTAGGAAATACAAACAAGTACTAACAAAATTTCCCAGGTTTCGAGATAACATAAAAAGACAAACACTTTCACGCAACATAGAACTTTTGAAGTTAATATTATCAATATGGCAAAACAATATTTATTAGTACCACCAAGTTGGATGGAAACTCGCGAGAAGGAAGAAAGGGTAAAACAACCTATAGTAGTTGATACTGTAGAAGACAATAAGCCGGATGATATGGTTTCCTTATTTCCTAAACGTAAACAAACAAAAGCTAAAGTATTAATAAATTACATACAAAATATTAAGACAGATTCCAATAACAGAGTAATATACAGAGACAGTTCAGTTGGTTCAACTTTATACGATCTTATACGATACTTTATTACTGATACCGGTCATTTCTCGGCTCCAAAACCAATAGATGCAGATAAGTTCCGACATGAGTATCTTTCAGCAGTTCCAGCAGGTGCCTTCGGTAAAGGTAAATCACATGAAAAGACACTAGATTGGAAAACACTACGACCATGAATACTACGTTCCGGAAGTGTAAAGCTAAGAACGGTATGGATTTAGCACTATTTTCAAGTAAAGAAAGCCCTCTCAGTCTATACCACATTGCCGATTTTACCGTAGACGGAATTACATACAATTTGAGAAAGCAGGATTTTTCCAGTGTGGTGCTACAATGTTTGAAATAATGATGGAATCGTCGCCCAAAAGGCAAAAACAAATTGGACAATCGCTTAGAAGATACAGTAATACCGGTCCAACTACACATGAGTGGAAATTTATTAGAAACGAAATATTATTAAAAGGGATGGAGGCAAAGACTAGTCAAGTAAATGAAACTTATGATCTACTGTTGTCTACAAAACACGCTATCATTGTTGAAGCTGGTATTGACGGAATCGGTATTTATATCAACGATCCACGAATTAGAAATATTAACAAGTGGTCTAACGATAACTGGCTCGGAAGATTGTGGATGATTGTGCGATATGGATTTCAAAGTAATGAACTTAGTTGCAAAAACATCGACGGGTTCCCCTATCAACCTAGCATCCCTTGCGAAGACACTGGAGAGGATCAAATACAACCCCCAACGATTTCGAGCAGCAACGCTAAGACTTAAAGAAGGCGGTAGTGTAATGCTTTGGCCAAACGGATCTATTCAATTTCTCGGTTTTACATCAATAGAAGAACTCGACGCAGCTGGCATCAAAGTTAAGAAAATATTAAAAAACTTTGGATATGTAACGAATGAACTCAAATTTACTATATGTTCCGTAACAGGGTGGTATAACACCGGGTCCAATATTAAACTAGAAAATTTATACGAAAAACTACGGAACTATGTTACAATTATTTTTGAACCAGAACTATTTCCTTCATTAAACTTCAAATATAAAGGCAGCACACTATCAGTATTCAGAACTGGAAAGATTATAATTACTGGGACCAAAAGTATAGATGACTGTTACAATATAGCTAAAGATATTTACAGTAAAGGAATCGAAAATCTATTTACATAAAAGGAAAGTGCACATGCAATGATAACAAGGAAATGGATCTTACTGTTGTTAAGCCTCTATCAGCCCTAAGTATACACCTCCCAGCAGCAGTTGAAGCCTCTTTGGTTCAAGTAAATAATGCACATGTAGAAGCAAACGGAAAGAAACCCTTTATTATCACTGCAAACTTTGTAGAAAATACACCATTCAACGATACATACTGTAACTTACTACATGTAGCGACCAATTCTACAGACTTTAAGAGCATTCGATCAGTGAAAAATTCTCATATACGTGACCTACAATTTGAAGTATTT
>JASANE010012856.1:0-21919 GCA_030248225.1 Trileptium ribeirensis
GAACATATTATGGCATCGCGATTGCGAGTGCCAATGGAAATGTCAACCCAAACCATAGGAGACGATACCACAATGCGCCCTTATAGTGCTCCACCAGTAGCCGCTAATTGGCCTACGTCTCCACATCAATGGGTCTTCCGCGAGGCACCCATGACTCAGCCACCACTAGGGTCACCAATGTCCAGTTACCTGTCGGAAACCTCCGGAGAGGGCACGACAGTAGACGTAAGAGCAGCTGAGGCAGACGACGAGTTAACTAGCCAAACTTCGCAGGAACCGTCCTCCACCGAACGACGCGCTCAGGCAGGACAGGAAACATCCAGCACCAGTTCTAGGACCCCTACCACGCAACCGGGTGCCTCTGACTCATTTAGTGAATTCACACTTGCAAGTTCAAGTAGCGAAGCACCGGCACCTCGGAGAGGAACTGGGCGAGCAGTGACACTAAGTACCCCTCCTCGCACCCGAGCACCGCAGAGCGAGCAACGGAGCACGCGAGCACCGCCAGAAGAGCGAGGAAAGGGCCTTGTCGGACGGGCCACCCAACGAAAACAGATAGTGTCGGCTCAAGGCAGTTCAACTATCCAGTTTACAAGCACTGAACAACCGGGACCGTCCACAGTAACTATCACCGAGTTGGTACGAACCACAGCCACTACCACCTCCTCAGGAATAATGCGACTCAGTACCACGCAGGCAACAGCCCCAACTAGGCACCTTTTACATCGACAAGCTAGAGACCGGGTCTTTAGGCCGTATGGCGCAGCATCGGACGAGGAAGTAGAGGACGCCTTACGTAGGCCTAGACGCGTGACTTTTCAAGAACCAGAGACAACCGCGGCCGACACTGGGGGAACCTCAACCAGACTGGCTTCGGCCACACGCGCACAATCCACCAGTGTCACTACCTCGATGACAAGCGCGCCAATACTGACACCCCGACCACTTTTAACAGGAGAACGCTCTCCCGGCGGAACCTTGCCACCAACCACGTTCCCCCGCTACCCCTCCAGTCAAGAACTGCACCCTGCCGCTTGGCGACAGCGCATACCTCGACCACCACCCCATGAGGAATCTGAGTCCGATGAGTCGGACCCGCAAGTGGACTAAACTACCCGACATAACGGCACGTACCCCGAGGTAGGACCCAAAAAATCCCACAAAACCCAGAACAAGGGTGAAAATTAAGGCAGACCTAATTTTCATCCATGTCATGTAAATTTACCTGTGCTTCCTCCATTTTAGATGCGTCGCAGCTACAGCCAGAACGATCTCCATGCGCCTCGCCTGCCCCAAGGAGTGCTACATGAGCCTGCAGTGTGCGATGGGCACCGTTACCCGGCCGTTCCCCGAAGCCACATGAGCAGCTCACGCTTCTGGGAGGCGGTCGAGGTCAAGCGATCCAACCACTATACGCTGGCCAACGAACACTATCTCCACGGTGGTGGCTTTAACCACAACGGTCGCCAGCTCGGCAGCGTCACCGAGCATTTCTACATCACCATCTTGGACCTATTGGGGTTCGTCTCGGCGATCGCCCCTATTTTGGATCAACGGATGTCACCGACGGAGGTTAAACTACGCAGCGTAGCCCTCCTCCGCTCGCTGCCGGCCAACACTCGGCGATGGCTCCAATCATACCAGGTCCACGTCATGCGCCCAATTCTCCTGGCTAAGTTCCAGGACCTCGATTATTGGGACGACCTATATGATTCGGGCCATAAGCCGCTCCTCAACGACACCTTTGACAACTTTTGGGGTACGGGTGTCCACCGGAGCGAGTGCGGGGCCGACCAACCGGCATACCATAACGCGCTGGGACATCTATTATGCGACATCCGATCGTTCCACCGCGATCGTTTTGTGCGATGGCCGCGGACTATCATCGTCGGTGACGAGCGTGCCTTGCCGCTGTTGGACGTGGCCGACGACTACAATCGCATCACGTTCGTACGGCCCGGACTCGGCATGATCTCGTTGATCCATTGGGCGCTCGCGTTCCTAACGCCGCAAACGGACTGCGTCGTCATCATCGGCGGCTACCGGGACGTTTGGAACTTGCCAAACAAGGCACTCTCGCCAGGCGCCTACCTCAAGCGGATCAAACGCCACCTCATGGTGCTCGAGCGACGGGCCCTGTATAGTCGGCCATCGTCATCACCGGGCCAGCGCCACACTGGGATGATTTCCGGTATGACAGCACGGCGTGGTTCGATGAGCTGACCGAGCGAAGGACCAGAATGGTGGACGGGCACCAGGCGCTCACGAGCGTCATCATGCCGAAATGGCCCGCGGCGCTAAAAGGGGTTGAAGCCTGGGACGCGATTGGTCCGTTTAATCGAGGCGAAGAACGCCAACGATGGCTCGAGCCAGTAGTTTCGCCGTCGTTTTGGCCAGAACTATGCGATTGGACGGAAGAACTGATTCGTCGTACGGACATATTTTGGCGCATGGACGAAGCCCATTTATATAAGAAGGCTGAACCCTGGCAAGAATGAGGCAGTACCAACCCAAACAAATAGGGGAAAAGGAATAGCCTAGTTGGAGAAATAAAGGAAACGCTTAGGGTAGTAGCGCTATAAGGAAACGCATAGGTAAAGCAGGACAAGAAAGAAATAGCCAGCGAGCGATTAGCGAAATAGAGCGACCCAACGCAACGACAACCCGAATATTTATGTGCGTTTCTTCTTGCAGATGGCCGACACCACGCAACCGCAATGCAGCGACGAAGCCGAGCAGACTCGGAGGCGATCCAGCGGACGCGTATCGTTGAGTGGGCCATTGGCCCCTCCAGAATCGACGTGGTTCCAGCTCCCAGCGATTTCGACCTACCGTGTGGACTTAACCAAGCCATACGTGACATTCCTATCCCACGGTACCGAATGGCCGGAACTGTCAAACATGCACGAGGCACCGACCCCATTCGCACACGACGGCAACACTTTGTCGACCGTCGAGAAACACTACCAGGTACAGGTGCTCTCGCTGCTGGAACTGACCGACGCCGTCCGGGAACTGCTGCTCATGACCGGCACACCGCTGCAACTTAAGACGCGAGCCCGGGAACTCAAGAATGAGCTCATTGACGGTGTCACCCAGGCCCGCCTCAAGCCGCTCCTCGAGCACATAATGCGGCCGATCCTGCTTAGCTAGTTCGCCATACCGGAATATGCGCGAATTCTGCGACTCACGGACGACCAACAACTGTTGGAGGCCACAACGGATAGTTTCTGGGGCGTCGGGCGCACTAATCAACAGCTGCAGCAGCAAGAGGCCCCGACGCGCTGTCACAACGTCATGGGCCGACTACTCGAGGAGGTACGGGATTACCGTACTAACGGCCACGTTCGTTGGCCTCGGACGATCATAGTAGGTGACGCCCTGGCGTTGCCAATACTAGAAATGGCCACCGAGAACAAGTGGATCGTCAACGGATGGCCAGGATCCACAATGGTACGGCTGCTGCAATTGGCCAACGCGATCCTAACCCCGCAGACCAGCTGCATCGTCATACTTGGCGGGTTCCAATACATCTACCGCAAGGCACCAATGGAGCAGCTCCACGCGTCCTTGCCGAATGCCGCCTTTCGAAAATTCAAGCGGCACCTGGGTGTACTCTCCCGCCGAGTTGCAGCCAATACCGCTATCGTTATAGCGCCGCCGGCTCCCCGATGGGCTGCCACTAATCAGGACGCTTTATCGTGGACAGCCGAGCTCAAGCAATTGATGGCTAACCACCGACGGCAACACGACACCTTCCACAACGTCTACATGCCCTCCTGGCCGGTCGCGTTCCACAGTGCAGACGCGTGGGAACGGGACGAGCCGCACATGGAATGGCAAGAAAGGCCTCAGTTTGAGGAGCCGATGGTATCGCATTATTGTCAGCGAAACTTACGTGAGTGGGTGAGCCGTCTAGTTAGGGATGCCGAGCTAAGGCGCTTAACGCATTGAGACTACACAAAATGCGCGAAAGCGAAGCGAGGCCCACACTGTGAGAAAATAGGCTGTTGCGAAGATAAACAGGAAAGCACGAAGGGGTTTCACCTAGATCTAGAAATAGCGAGCAGTAACAAAAGCGCGCGGAACACAGCGATGAAAGTTTCTTAGGAAGCACTGTCCGAAGCGAGATAAATCGGAGGCACTGTTAAAACGAACTAACCCAAACTAAGCTAACCTGGTACTGAAGCTCATCAAATACGAAATTTATTTTCCTTTTGCAAAATCCACAGATCCATGGAAACTTCGGACAACATCGTGATGTTATAGGGAACTCCTGGGTCAGGCCACCTGGCAGTCCGGACCCTTTCCTGGGAGTGACCAATCCAAGCAACCCTTTTGGAGGTACGTGCCACCTAATTATGTATATATATATATATAAATTATCATTATACAAAGCAACATATAATTGACGTTAGAAAGGGTGTAAAAGAATAAAATAACGTGGGGAAATACGCAGGAAAAAAAGAACTTTCTCAGGAACTAATTTTAATAATTTAGCCCATAAGGGAAAACTCCGAAAATTTTCGGAAAATAAGGCAGAAGGGGCGACGTTTTCATGTTTTCTTACGTATATGGACATCGGACAACTCTAAGTCGCCCTTCTGCCCCGACAATTCAAATCAATTTCCGAAATTTTTACAATAAAATTTACAAAAGTTCCACTGAAATTTATACAAATGGAATACTCATATTTTTCAAAGTCTTTCATCAAATCCTCAAAGGTTATCGAATATTTACTGAAACTTATCAAATTTTACAAATTTCTGGCAAATTTTTTCCAAATGTTCCGCGAATTTCCCTAAATTTTCATACATAATCTTAAAACCTTTGGAAATTCTACGTAAATTTTATAACAATCTCTAAACTTTTCAAGCTGAATCAAATCGGGGGCTGTGCATCTGCAATTTAAAGGCGAAATTTTCACGCAAATTCATCATCTTACGAGATTTACACTCTTACCCTAAGTAAGGAGTCTAATAAATCCAAAAAATTTTAAGAGATGTAACAGCCCCAACTTCCAAAAAACGAGGGAACGTTAAAAGTATGCTAAATTCGTAGGAGAAAATGGGAATGGACGACCGGATACCGGTGGAGTGTGACCTCCTTTTGAATTAATATAATTGTGCCGTATCGTATTGAGTATGAAATAAACAATTGTATTTCGTTATAGTATATCTATAAGGTCACACTCCATTGCCCGAGGGTGCCCGGGGTGATTTTGGCACCAAATATGGAAAACAGGTCTCTTAAGTAGGGGTGTCCGGTCGATCCTAGGGATATAAATTGCTGCAGTATCGTATATAATCGATGTTGTGCCTTATATTATGTATGATTTATTGTAGTCGATACGTAGAACGGGTGTGCGTTCGGCGAGGCCGGGGACCAACGGATGTTTCAAGGATTTTTGGTATCATACGAAAACTGGTCGCCCTGGGCCGATCCCAGCGCACACGCCGAATAATCAGTATCTCGCGATAGCTGCTGTGTATTGGTGCTCGTTATATATTTTAGTAGGTCGAGGAATATCCGGATGAGCCCCAAGCAGGGTTTTAAGTGATCAAAATCCTTGGTCGGAGAAAATCAAAACAGACTATTTTAGGATACAGAATTTCTAAGGCGCCATTTTAGGGTGCGACGCGAAAATTTAATTTTTGGGTTACCCACGAATTTTATGGGAATGGGGGTGACTGAGCCCTCTTAAGGACTCTGCTGGGGTGTCAAATCGTCCCGGCGGGTCTAAAAATTTGGATCTCCTAAGTACTTACGGATCCCCAAACAGGCGTTTAAACCCAAAATTTTCTAAGCCCCAAAGGGTACCCAAAATAATTAAAACTCCCAGATTTTCGGAGCCCAGGACACTTATCGGGTTCTCCCCTAACAGTTGGGTCGAAAACCGGGGCCGCCCACCCCCGCGGGTCCGCTCAGGATCCTCCAAACTTAAATGGGACCCCAAAATTTTCATTTTTGGGCGCCTAAAACGGCCTCTAACAGGCCTCCTGTGGGAGCTACATTAAATATTAAATTTTCATCAGTAGCCGGCCTGCCAGGGCATGATTCTGGTCCTGCCCCCGGCCGCCTACTGGTTTTCGTTCTTGAGATATCGGCAAAAATGTGCCGATATCCTTATGAGAAAACGGCGCCCTGAGCACCGTTATATTTCCTCTTAAAATTTTTGGCCGCGCCGACCAGCGCGCGGTTTTGTCCTCTTGGCTCGTATCGGCCAAGTCGTCTGTTGTTGTTGACTGGCCCTGGGCGATGCATATAGACTACGCCATCAACGGACATTTGTTTCAATAATAATGGTGAGATGTATCGGTAGTGCTGGTTGCCTTGTTATTCGCTGTACATATCTGCACATAGCTTGTTTTGCCGTATTTGTTGTAGACGCCAACATTTACTTTAGATATTTGAATTTAAATTTTTGGGCCCGCGCCCGTGTGACGAAGGGGAGGGCGGAGAGAGAGTCGTAGTATAAAAGGGACAGCCGCACTGAATCAGCGGGACCAATCGAGCCCGGCTTTCTTAGCATTCGCTTGTTTTGGCGGTTGTCGCCACTGTTTTTCCTTTTGAATTTCCCGTCGCCGTTTTCTTTGGTTTCTCGTTTGACTCGGGTGGGCTTTTCGGCATGCCGACGTGCGGAAGAGACCCGCCCGGGGTTTTTTCGATACTTTTTAAAACTTTCGCTGAGTTTAGGAGTAGGGGCAGCCCTTGCGGGTGCTGGGGCGTCTATTGGACGCCTCGCGCTCCTGTAAGTGCTGCGCCCGCGCATCAGGAATTTAGTGGGGGGGGGAAGCTCTTGGTGAAATTGCGGTCAAATTGTATAAATTAAGGCGACAAGAAGGGGACGTTTCTCGCTCGACTGGTTCCCCGTCCGCCGGGTGATGTTTCGTGACGCTCGGTGGACGTATTTAGGATTTTTCTTAATTGATTGTTTCGTAGACTTTCTTAGGACATCGGCTTTCTGCAAGTACCCGTTTAGCCGGCGGGAGAGTTTTCATTTTTTTTCATTCCTTCAAACTTGTAGGATTAGCGAATGCGCTGCATTCAGGACCAACCTGGGTGTATTCTTCACACTGCGGACGCGTGGAAGAGGACCACCCAGAGATTTCACTTTAAGCACTTCAGAAAAGTTTTCTCGCGCAGGCCTAAGCACTAAAGGGCAGCCCTTGTGGGTGCTGTGGCGTCCAGCGGATGCCCCACGCTCCCACAAGTGCTGGGCCGCGTTTTATTAGTTAAGTCGAGCAGATTCGAGTAAAAGCAGTTTCATAGGAAAATTTCGGAGGTACGTCCGACAAAAATTTGTGAGATGGCTACCAAAGAACTTATAGTTGGGCACGTGTTTCAAATGAGGAGCACAATAAAGTTTAAGGCTTAAAAGGAAAACTTTGGGACCGAGGGTCTCGCGCTTCTAAAAGAGCTCCAACGGAGCTCACAGAACAGTTTCGTCATCCCAAATGGGGTAGTAAATCGTTAGGAATTTCGCGACGAACCTAAAAGGCCGGCTTAAATCGTTTTGCCATGCTAAGCAAAGGCTAGTTCACAGTACGGTCCATTGTTGCGTATGCATAAAGTATCCCGAAAGTCAAAATCCGCCGCTTGGTGGGTGTATATGCATAGGCATGCTTTGTGTACACTCAGTGGAGTGGCATTTCTGTTTTATGATTGCGGTTTTTGTTTATTCATAAAGAGGACGATTGCGGAATAAAATGTGGTGTGTCAAATTCAGTAGGCGACTTGGATTGAGTTAAATCAAGCACAATCGGTCACAAGGAAACGTAGGTTCCCTCTTAGGTACGTTCGGCGCTGTTAGACTTTAGCATCCCGCCCCCTTCCTGCGCACTGTTCTTCAATAATACTTGCACCATGCATGCTGTTTTCCGGCCGCCGGAGCCCAAACCGTCGCCTAAAGGCTGTTTCCCGTCTTCTAGTTAAAGTACGGCTCACCCAAATCATAGGCGATCTCATTCCTGCCAGCAATGTGATTTTCCCCAATACCTCCGCTACCCCCGCTCGCGCTTGCTTACTCGTTCGCCCTCCCCAGTAAGTTATTTCGGCACACAGGTCCCTATGTGTACTCAGACAAAAATTTCAATACACGTTCGGATTAATTGTCAAATACTGTTGGTCAACCCGGTCCAGTTAGCTTAGCTCCACATTAAGTTAGGTTAAACTGTTTCACCTCTGAGCACGCCTAGCCACGGGTTCCCGAATAACCTCTGGGCTCATTAAAGGCTCGAAAATAGGCCCGCTCGGTAGACACCCTGTTCTCGGCCCAGGGCATAGGACTTGATAACTGAAATAGAGGGAATGACGGGTCAACCTCATTACCTGTGAGCAGGCTTAGGGGATGACCCTCCCTCAGGGGGACCTCCATACCTCTAGACACGTGGGCCAATATAGGGGCCAGGCCGAACACCCTGGTAAACCCGCCGAGCAGCCCGCTAAGCTAAGCGGTTCCCATCGGTTAGATTAGGATCCACCGGGGAATCGTGTAAGCCGGGGTTGTCCGGGCACCACAATGAATACTGAGCGTGGTGCAGCTGGGATCCCTTAGGGCCAGAACTGGTCCTAGTACAAAACACATTAGGTATTGATGTTATCAAAATCAAGAGAGCATCAATATTAAATTGGAGCGGGCACCAATATGAAAATGGAGCGGTGCATCAATATCAAACTGGGAGCGCACCAATATCAAACTGGTCGGTGGCACTAATATCAACCTGGAGGGGGACCAATATCCACCCTGAGAAGGCACAAATATGAAACTGGAGGGGGCACCAGTTTCACATTAGAGGGGGGCACCAATATCAAACTGGAGTAGAGTTTCGTAGAATTCTATGTGCCAGTGTTACATGCGACATGCCATATGTCACACTGGTTACATACGACTTGTCGTATGTAACATTGGTTGCATATAGTAGAAGTGCTTAATAAGGGACACTTGAAATTGCATGTTCCATTTAAGGGACATCAGGTTACGTTTTTCTTCATATGTGAACTCTCAATAAGAACGAACCCTGCTTGTTGCATCTCAAACGAAAGCTCTTGAACAGACCAAGACGTTGGTACGCAACAACAACTCTTTTAACAACAAAAATTTACTGAAAATGTAACACAATAGGGGAAGCTCGGATAATCCCGACACTTTTTGCATTTTCGTAAAACGATAGGCGTAAAACATTAAGCTAATCCCGACACATTCTGGCTAATCCCGACGCATCAGTTTAATCCCGACACAACACAATTACAGGCAATAATTGAAAAATAAGACACACTAAAACAGGATAAAATGCAAAAATGGTTAAAAAACTGTGTAATAATCCAAATACTAAGCTATAAATATATTTATGTGCCAGATAAACACACAGTATATGCCGTTCCCGATATACAAATCCTAAACTTCGGCATTAGTAGGCCTTAGATTATCATTAAGCCTAATTCGTGGGCTCAAACAACCGGAAACACCCGCACTAAGCTGCTGTTTTTTCGTCCGGACCCTCTATGTGGCATGTCCCAAGCTTCTGCACGATTGCATCATTTTAAAATTGAATGTACACTTGTTTCGCTGCAGCTTATTCAAATTATAGTGAAGGTTATTTTGCTTATAAAACCCTACGTAACACCATTGTCCTTTAAGAATATAATAAGTACTTTTAACATAGTGGTAATCTCCATGTTACAATTTGTGATACGCTATATCACGTTCAAACTGAGGATAACAAGTTTTGCATAGAAATGCACCTGTCTTCAAGCTCTACCCACAAGACTCGTGGTTCCATAAATGATATTCGTTACAAGTAACCCAGTCCTCCACAGTACCAATAAAAGAACCACCACACTCCCCACAGGTATTGTTAGCGCTGCTAACCGTAGCATGGTCAACAGTTTTTTCGGGGGTCGGATTTAAATGCGCAATCGGTCTACGCATACGGTTTTTGTGCTTGACCACCTGGGACCTATTTATATTTAGGGGCGTTGCTAAATCGTGAAAAGAAACCGGCTTCGCGGTAACCGTGCTTTCAGAAGCTTCTCGCTCAAGTCCCAGCGTATCGCGCTGGATTTCCGGAGATTCGACATGCATAGGCTGGAGCACTGCTAACGTCACACTAGTGTTTACTGCGTCACCGTCCTGATGTTGCCGGATTGGTGTTGACGCGACCGCAGGTTCATAGGAAGTGGGTGATGCAACTGTAGAAATTGTCACGGCTACATAGGCGGCCTCCGTGAGAGGTGATGTTGCTGAGTTACCACAAGGCAGTAACTCCGGAACAATCGCTGTAGATCCATCGACGCCGCAGTTGTCGTCGATCGTCGACTCGTCGCAGCTGTGTGAAAGCCGAGGTTCGCTAGGCGTATTGGTTTCCTGCATCAGTGATTGAGAAGCGCTAAACACAGACGGATCCAGTGCATTGATATCAAGTGGAAACATCCCTGATGCTCTAAAACTTGACGCAGCCTTTTCAAAGGTAGACACTTGATCCCAGCACGCAGTGAACAGATTGCAAAAAAACTTGCCGAGTAATCGTAAGGCCGGGATTCTGTGTCATAAATTGCCGTGCACGTATTTTGTACGATCGCTTCAGAGACGCGAAGTATCCGACGTCTAATGGTTGTAGATAGTGTGAGCTATGTGACGGCAACCCCATCAAAACAATGCCGTGCTTCCTGGCGAGCGCAAACAGGTATTCTGAGATATGGCTTGCGTGGTTGTCGAGGATTAGCAGACGACGTTGTCGTGGTGCAGCGGCTGCCATATTAGCAACAAAGTGAGGAAACCATAAGTCCACAATTTCAATGACATTCACAATATGTGTAAGTATAAATCAGTTTATTCTCATAAACACATCTACCTTTGGCGAAAGTCAGGTCATGTGTCACGGCAGTCATTAGCGCTTTCCGAATATCAAACCGTTAAACTACTAAGTCATACATATATACCGGCAACCGTCAAGCAACGGGTAAAGCGTTCCGAAGCAGGGATGGTGGCGGCCATCCTATTAAGTGTAACCCTGTCCGGCAAAATTTTTATCGCTTGTGAGGGCCTTTTTTTGCTCGCTCGCGACATATTTTAGCCTACGAGTTCACTTCTGTGGCCCATGTCACCTTTAGGGGCCGGACGTTATAACGTTAGAAA
This sequence comes from Trileptium ribeirensis, assembly GCA_030248225.1. Lineage (NCBI taxonomy): Eukaryota > Metazoa > Nematoda > Enoplea > Enoplida > Thoracostomopsidae > Trileptium > Trileptium ribeirensis. The sequence continues at coordinate 11,138 of JASANE010012856.1, forward strand.
AAAGAACAGCTTAGAGCGGGGGTTGGGGGGGGGGCGCCCCCCCCGACTTTGGAATAGTACACTACAAGTATAGACACCATAGCTTAGGCTAAGACTAAAGGTCAGTATACAATCAGATCGGCATAGCATGAATCTCATTTCCGCCCCTAAAGGTGGCATTGGCCACTTCTGTCCACGACGGGGGTAGGTACCCAGGGTCTTCTGCCTCGGTTGAGGGGTCCAACTACACGTGTCGGCATTACCCGAGTGTGTCGGGATTACCCAAATGTAGTGTCGGGATTGCCCTTGCTGTGTCGGGATTAGCCATTTTGAATTTTTGCAATAAATCTCTACCAGACACTCGCAATTGAAAACCACCTTAAAGCTTCAAAGCTTTTAGGCTTACATTAGTGCACAAAATTTTTTTACACAAACCATGCGTTATAACAGTATAAAAATCAAACCCCAATTTGTAAATTTTCTACTAAAAAAATCATGTTTTCTTACCTGTAGCACGTGCTTTGTATTTTGGCATATAACTTTTCCGCGAATAAAGCTATGGACGATTCGACTGTGCAGTATTATTCAGAAGACTTCAAGCTTCAGACTAGTATAAAAAATTATCTAAAAACTTGGCTACTGAGTACATCATTCATTAATGACTATTGCAGTGTCGGGATTACCCGAGTAAACAATAGTGTCGGGAATACCCGAGTCTACTATATATAATGTCCCTTAAATGGACAATATAGTGCAAATTAGGGACATACAGTAGCCATTTAAGGGACATCATATCCAAATAAGGGACATCAAAATTGACGTCCCTTAAATGGGTGATATTGTTAATGTTGACCATATAAGGGACACACTGAAATAGCTAAATTTGAACATAAAGTAAAAATAAACAGCTAACTACAAATAAAGAAACGTTTTGGAACATAAAAATTAATACATAACGCTGGTAAAACAGAAATTGACCAACTGCGGATTTGTTCCTTATTTTAATCTAGACTCAGTTTGTGGACTACTTGAAACGTCTAAATGGTATACTGTCGTAAAACTGTCATAAAACCATTGTAATGCTTTTGTATATATCCATCATTTTTACAGAGCTGTAATTCACATGCACCGCTTGCAGAATACGAACTTTTTGTAACCTTGGCAGCACATTCTAGTGAAGCCATTCACCGCACTCACAGCTAACCACAAATAAAGAAACGTTTTGATTCGATTGAGCTGCAGCTTTACGAATGGGCACACCTGAATTTTAAAATCTAGAAAAATAAAAAGTGGGATGTGGAAAATATACGCAAGAATACGCTTATGAAGTAATTAAAAAAGCGAGTGATGCGCAGTCTGACTGTTTTGAAGCTAAGTGCAATGGAAGCGAAATTTTAACCGTGAGGTGGAAAAAATATTTACAAATAAATAGCAGATACGTTTACTACTACATGAGACGGTGGTTCTTCATCCTTGCTTTCTTACTAGAAGAGACGACATTAAAATATCGGCACTCCTTCCGCTGTTTTCTCTGTGTGCGGTTGCATTGTGAAATTTGGCGTTTCCACCGATGATGTGTTGGGTAAGCGAGTTGGAGACTAAAGTAGCTTCTACGATCAATTTCATTTAGCTCTCACCTGGCGTCACACCGATTGCTTAACAACAATTTTACTTGAACAGTTGAAATGCCTCACAGAGAGATAAACTTAAAAGCTCAGTTTCGCGTCAAATTAGTCATGTCTTTTCAACGTGTGTTTATTGTCTGTCTTAGTATTGCCATTTGCCGTGTGACATTGCTTTCGACGTTTTTAAGCTGAAATATTTGAGTGTAATAGCAAAATGGTACAATACAGAGTCGGTTTCATTATATCTTTGGCCCAAGTAACCCTGATGAGCATTGGGCGGCGGCAACCCGACTTAGGTTTAGCGTATGTTTCATATAAGGACCGTTGCTTGGGCTAAGACTAAAGCTTAGTATATCGAGAACAGCATCACCTGCATGTTATTTCCGCCCCTCAGTGTTACTTAAGCCATAAACAGCTATTCCAGTGGCAAGAACCATTTTGTTTGATCAGGTACCTGACTCAGCAAGTTCCATGGCAGCATTCATTGACTCATCGCTCCACGCCATTGGGCGTTTTTTCACCGTTTTTGGCGGCGTCCTTTGGATGCCGCGCTGACCATGTGACTTAACCCGTCCATTTTTCCTACGAACCATGGCTGAAAATATATACCTTTTATCAGTGCTGGTGTAAGCATAAGCTGCAGGACACAATCCTTTTTTGTTGACTTGGGTAGCATTAATATGAATATACATAAACCGATTAAGTACTTTAATACTAAAGTATGGTGAAAAGTACAGTGCGTTACCGATGCGACATAACACATTTACATATATCACAATTTCTCACCACTTTTACATCATTCTGCCCATTATCCACCTCAATAAACAAATAGCAATTGGTAAGTATAGCAATGATCAAGACCGTCATGCAAATAATTGTGAGTCCTGAAACAAATATCAGCGAAATAATTTCTAACCTGTTTATCCACTATACGAAGCGTTACTGTGCGACAAAAACAACTGCGAGTTCGATGTAAACCGTTCGCGCGTTGTTAACGTTAACAAGCGATAAAATACAGCTACCAAAATATGCGCGCAAAGCTTGATAATAGCTACCAACAGAACCTTATTAATTACAGGTTGAACATTTCCAAACGGCAATCAATAATTATATATATAATTATTATTGTTTCTAACTCGGTTATTCAATATACTGGTCACTGTGAGCTAAAATTATATATATATATATATATGTATATATATATGTATATATAGTTATTCAATCTAAAGAGAAATATTACGCAGACAAAGTGTATTCTACGCAGCCTTTTCCCTTGTATATATTTAGCGGTTTAGAGCGAAGGCAGAGTCAAAATGAGGTTAAAGTCATTGTCCCTTATTAGGAAAGTCTTGTCCCTTATTTGGATATCGCTGTCCCTTATATGGTAATTTTTGTGAAAAAACAGAGTAATTAAATTGGGACCACTGTGAAACAACTTCGGTCCTCAAATAGCCTAAAAAGCTTGAAGCCAATCGCTAGAAAATCGATGTAGCTCTTGATGGGTATAAATTTTATTTAAAAATTTTACCAAATGCAGCTGGAATGCGACTTTGAAGTTCCTGTTATGAAATGCTGATCGCAGTGAATATTCAGTTGAATTGCTAAAGTTATCAGAAGGTGCGCATTATCTTTCGTGGTACACTTCAAGCACTGAAAATATTAACACCAAAAGGTAGATCTCTTAGCGAGGCTTATAGTGATATGAAGCACGGCAGTCTATCTTGACAACAACAAAATTTACGGCTCCGTATAGTTGTGCTGTCCCTTAAATGGGTATGTCCCTTATTAGACACTTCTACTATACGACATGTCGTGTGTATAACCCGGAATACACACAACTGTAACGGTTCTACCTCTTAGAAATATTGCATACCTCTTCGAATCGTGTGGTATAATGTGGGTTTTTTCGTGGGAACTATATCGTGGTGAACCTATCTCTGTTGCGTCATCTATATGTGTTCTGTATGCTTTCCTTATGTGTATTATGCTTGAGTTGCTGTTGTTTTACTTCGCAATCTCAGGGTATGTGTACGTATTTGGTTTGTTTATTTGTCGAATGTTGGGTGAAATACATCTATCGTGTGCAATACTCGCCAGATTACGGTGTTTACAATTTCAAAATCCCCAACACACTAAATTCGTGGCTATAAATTTTAAACATAATCTGGCAAAATGAACTGGGGGATGGCTTGAGCATAGGCGGATTTTGACGCCAAATGCAATAGGGTACGCTGCAGATTATCCATATCAAATTTTGCCACAATTGGCACACCTATCAAGAAGTTGGACCTCATCTCTTCGGTAATTTCTGGCCCTAATAATTTTATTAATTCCTGGAATTATTAAGATTAAGAGAGTAAACTAATATAAAGTTTTACATTTTGTGTGCCAGGGCTACAGTTTAGGTATTTATAAGATTTGAGTGTAAGCCCTGGGTGCCTTAACCATTACACTTACATTAGCGGATATGTAAGCGTGTTTCTTCTAATTTGTTATGATATAGGGATTCCGCGAATTTCGCAAAAACTAATTCTCTAACACAAAAATTATAATGTAAGTTTGAAAGAGAATTTAATAATTCCAAGAATTTCTAGGCCTTAACAGTGTAAACCACAGGTTAAAGAATGTTCTAGGTTTCTGGGCCGGGACAAAAGTTTATTTAAGTCGGTGCACGCCTAGATTAAGTTAGTTTTGCAATTTGTGATCAAGCAAGTTGACATAACGAATGAAACTTTAGCAATCGGTGTGTTTGTAATTGCTGTTTGTAACGTAAGTATATGTTGATATAATTTGTTTATGATAGTATTCTGTGGTGTAATAAATGATTGTGTGAATCTAATCTACATACAACACAAATAAGAGGAGTTTCCACCGCCACAGGACATTGGATAAATCGAGGTTTCAGGAAAGACATATACCGACACACCATCAGCCAAGCACGTACGTTGTAATTCGACTTTAGTCAACTGTGCAGCCGCTAAGCCCTGATAACACTAACTGTAGCTAGGACTCACTCGGGCTACATTTTGGTACCGCAAGCCTGGAACGAAGAAACCTTAAGCATCAAGACTTAGGAAATATATTCTGGATTCTGAGGCTTACATTGAAAAAGCTTATCGCCGTTATACAGGTGGTCCACGTGAGTCGAAATCTAAGATAAATAAGTTATTTCTGGAAGCGATGAAAAATTCAACAGTAGCTACTCCCGGGGGTTCCAAACCTGTAGCTGGAACCTCTGGTGGTTCTCAATCCAATCACCGCCTTATTCCGAGTCAGTATGGTTATCGGTCTATTGAGATTAATAATATACCCTCTATGCCGGAAATTTCGGGGACGAAATTGAGGAATGGCTAAGCACTTTTGAGAGAATCGCCTTGGCAAACAAATGGGACCATGCTGAAATGGCACGATTATTACCGGCTTAACTGCGGAATTAAGCAGCACGTAAGTGCGAATCCCTTCAACCCGGGGTGCAGAAAAACTATAGTATAATGCGATAATCACTCAAAGAATATTTAATAACTAAAGAAGTAATAACCAATACAGCATCCAACTGCGAACTAGGAGTCAGGGTTCAAACGAAATTTATGCACAAGATATAGAGCGACTAGTGAGGAACGCTTATCCAACTATTGAATGAGATAGTAGGGATCGGTTGAAAATGGTTAATTTTTTGAATGGGCTCAAGGACTCTATCAAGAGATTTGTCATGACTTCGAAACCTACTTCCATGCAGGCGAAAATTTCTAGGGCATGCGAACAAGAATGAATTGAATAAAATATGAATTGATGGATCAGCCTTCCCACTCGAGAAGTCCTTGTCTAGAAGCCTTATATACTGATGCTAGAAAGACCGAGATTTCGAGTAACCTTGAGAGCAAACTAGTTGATATGGCAAAACTCAATAAGGAGTTATTGCAAGCCGTTATCGGCCTTAAGGATAAGACTGATAGCAATCTTCAAAATACCAATGTTGAACAAAATCGCAGTAAAATGACTAATGACGGCCGAAAAATCTGTGATTTTTGTAGAAGGCCAGGTCATATGAAATTGAATTGCCCACAAAGACGGCAAAAAAATTTCCACAAAGTGGACCCTTTAAACACACTAATAGATTGGCTCCTAATAAGCCACCCGAACCTTTTTGGCAACCTAGAAATTTGCAATGTAGTAATCAGCAAAAACTGATGTTTAATGTATGGAGGGCTCCTGTGGCTCAATCAAATCAATGCTGTAGTATAGAGGGACGACAACCGTGGTTCAATGACGTCCGCCAAATGTCAACTCTACCAGCGGATGCGGGACGAATGGAAGATTGGAAAGCAGAAGTTTTACGGCTCCGGGACCAAAACGAAAGGTTAGCTAACCGAATTTTAGAAAATGACACTATACCATATATACTATAAGTATCACACTCAGTCATGATGTGCCATATCCCAAGTTTTGTAAATCATGTATGTGAAATGACAGCACTAAAATGGCGTATCATAGAATAAGAACCAACTCCACTATTAGCGAATTTCGAAGTAAAACTACGGACATGGATCAGAAAATTGAGAAGCCAACCAACCGTAAACTTAAGTTGCCTCAAAAACATCGCATCAAGCATTGGAATTATAGTGTAACCATGCTAACTGAAATTTTAGGCCAATACAGTGGTCTAACTATTCGGATTACAGAAATTTAGTTTGATAAGACAAAATGTATTACATCTCTGTCAAATATTTTTCTCATTGGATATTATTTCTATTACAGCAAAATGGATGGGAACATTTCTTTGGCAATTTTATCCTCACATGGGCAGCAACGTGGTCCGTTGGCACATGGCGTACCTCCTGGGCCACAATGGGCACCACGACGTGAATTTCCGGACCTTCAGGCCAATTCTCCGCGCACTAAAAGTAGGGCAACCGTTGAGGCGGCCGGAAACCCAAAGCGTATATGGGTGTTTCTTGTTAGAGAAAATGCTTCATGGACCTAATAAATGCATGTTTGCCGTTGGTAGACGAGTTGGTTGTCCATAAGGAGGAAGAGGTAAGCCAAAAAACGGGTATTGTTGTTATTGACGGACAGGTGCCTCTAGGAGAAGTAATTTTCATACCGCAGCGACGACAATATAATGTCTGGCCAGTGGATGTTGGCTGAGGAAATCTCTGCGATTTAAAAAAGTTGTTTGAGATGCCACAGCATCCTGTGCTCGTAAATACACCTCATCAGAGTTTTCGAATAGAGCTCAGTAATATTATGCCGCCTCACGGGCAAGTGGAATTTAGCGCCTACACTTTCAGCCTCCTACAACGGCTGGTAAATCAAGAAGTGCTGTTGAACTTTGTAGAAAGTGGCGTTGGCGACTCTTATGTTGTCGAAATGACCTTTGGACTCTTATGCCTCATTAGAGGATTCAGACTTAACCTGGGATCAAAAAGAAGAAATGTCCCAATTTATAAATTCTTGGAGCGGCGTATTCTCTTTTTACGATCATGATTTGGGTAGACTAAAACTTATCGAACATTCAATAAATTGTGGAGACAGTACGCCAATATACCATAGACCTTATAGAATTCCACAGGCGGTTAAGGAAGATGTAAAAATGCAACGGGGGATCATTAAAAGATACGGTATAATTAGGCCCTCCGCGTCTCCTTGGACATCCAGTTTCGTTATTGTTCGTAAAAAGAATGGTACCTATGTACTAGGACCAGTTCTGGCGCTAAGGGATCCCAGCTGCACCACCATCTTTCTTGGTGTGGTGCCCGGACAACCCCGGCTTCCACGACTCCCCGGTCGGTCTACGTGATGACCTAGGGGAACCGCTTAGCTTAGCAGGCTGCCGGCGGGTTAACCAGGGTGTTCGGCCTGGCCCCTATTTTGGCCCACGTATCTAGTGGTACGAAGGTCCCCCTGACGGAGAGTCAACCCCTAAGCCTGCTCACAGGTAATAAGGCTGACTCGCCTTTCCCTCATTCCTATTTAAATCCTAAATGGAGGTGCGGTTTCTTGTTTCAGTCGGATACGCGGAAGCCTGGTCCGGACAATACATTTGGCTGACTCCACTAGAGGTTTCCTGCCGGACCGGTAGCTTGAGGGAACACCTGGAGCTCAATCCCCAGTGTTCTTATCTAGTGCGAGTAAATTTGAGTAAAACCGTGCACCAACTACTGAACGAGCCTAACTGTGAATTTCGGGACTAAACCAAAGCTTGGGTCTGTCATTCGCCGCTGCGGCGGTGCCTTAACGGGTCGCGTAATTTCCCGCCGACTTAGAATAGCTTATGTGACCTAGTCACAATCGAAGACCCCTAAGTCATATTCTGGCCTCAAGGATCCCTTTGACTTTTACTTTAGAACATAGTTCCGATCGCTAGTCTAAAACATATCGCCTACTATGAACTTCACACTCTAACATTTTATTTAGGTAATTGCACAGTAAGACAATAGCATAACAACATGAGCTATGTACAACAAAACGTACGGGTGCCTCGCAGGGCACCCCATCAGGTACTTTACAATTACTGGTGATGTGAATTCAGATTAGCTCCACGAGGGAATAGTGTAAAAATTTAGTTCAGCTTGCGCTCACATTTTATACCCTGTAAACTAACGCACCCGCCTGACAGGACACAGAAAGGAACTTCCCTGGCTGACCATTCGCTGGCCTGGCCGGTGAAAACACCCTGGACTATCAGGCCCTCTCTCGCAATTGCCCTTCTTCGCTCCGCGTTTCAGGCATTGATGAGTGCTATACCGAGTACGGACGTCAGCTGCAAACTACTCGCAGTAGAAGTTTATACTCAATAATTTGCTTATGCGCGCGTAGGGTTGAAATAGTGGGTCCTTGTCAAAGCGGAAGGACGCTGCCGCGTCTCCCGAATTTTGCTTGCTTTGCAAAGATTTTCGAGTTAATGATTTGACATGAAAACAGGGCGCTGTACTGAAACCCGCCGTGTCTAAACGGTTCATGGGTCCGCGCCTATAGATTTTCCTTCACAAAAGTTGGGGGAAACAATTGCTTTGGGGTCCTTCTCAGGGTCGTCGCTCGATTAACGGGTGCGATCACGAAAACTTACTCAAAATTGAACTAGATTAAACTCAGCTGTAGGTTGTAGCTGACTCCGTCTCACTTCATATTTTATTGAGTTACTCCTCCGGGTATCTTAAATTTATGTAAAGGTCCGCAGTCATTTGCAAGCACAAATACGACGCGTGCTACCGCGCCCTCAACGAAGTGCCTAGTTTGAGAACCAAAAGAAATCAGTGACGATTTAAGTTTAAAACACTTCGGATACCCCTGTATAGTTAGAATAGTAAATTTGCAAAATCGTGAGAAGTGGGAAAACAACGCACAAAAGGTCCTGATACGTCACTCCCTATGGAGCAGCCGCATCGACCCATCGATAGTTGGTCCATTGTAAAAATGCGTGACGGAGTGCTCTACCGTGTCTAAACGGCCTGAGACCCGTCTGGATTTTTTGGGTTAATTGACTGAATTTCTGTTCGGAGCGGAATGAATCTCAGAGTAGAGGCTCGAATTTCTACGGCTAGCGTCAGGGGTTCCGTTCTTTATTTCTTTAAAATGCTTCCTGCGTGCAAATGACTGCGTCCGTCCCGAGCGGACCGCTCGCTCTGTTTACCCAATACTTGGGTCTTTAAGTCGTGTGACCTGGAGTTGTTCTCATAGATTTTCCTATGACTTAGGCTCGACTCAAACTACGACTTCGAAAGCGAGCGCGGATGGAGCACGAGTCGAAAGAGGCTCCATTATCTCTTGAAGGTCCTTGAAAAATTTTGGATTGTTTTACAGCGCCAATTTGCGGCGGGGTTTTAAATTGGTTGATGCAAAGTGTTACAGTCTTCTACCGTGTCTAAACGGCCTGGAAGACTGGTTTTGAACGACCTAATAGGGAACCGAATAAATGAAAAGCTCAGGGATACCTGCTCGAACTTTGATGGGGTAGCCTAGCGCAGATCCTCACTGATACTCAACTAACTCTTGCCTTAGCGGCTGCCTCCAGGTCAACACGCTACCGCTTTCTTATGTTAAACGTCTTACTTCTAAACGTTACCCCTCCCGTGTGTACTCCTTATCCCATTAACCCCGTTCACATCACTAAAGTTATAAATTTTTCGCCCCCCCCGGGTCTAAAATAAAATGGCGACCCGGCGAGCGGGGAACCAGTCGAGCGTTTGCGATTTGCAAGCAGCTTAACGCGTTACCTTCTTGATTTTGTTGGGGCTGCGCTTGCGGGTGCACGGAGCATCCATCGGACGCGCCAGCACCCGCAAGGGCGACCCCTGCTAGTTAATTTTGAAACATAGAAAACTCGCCAGGGGCGACTCCGTCCCGTTTCTACACGGTAGGAGACACCCCTGGTAAAAGAGAAGGAAACAGAAACGAAAACCGAATTTTGAAAACAGCAAAACAAAAAGACGACAACCGCCTGCTACAAACCAATAGAAAAAACCCGCCGACTCTAGCGGCGTTGTCCTCGACTGGTCCCGACGCTGCGTCGGGCCTCGTTCTTTTATACTACGATTTCCAACCCCCTGAAATGTCTGCTCTCTGGCTCCTTCCAAACAATTTGAAATTTAAAATTCGCCCGCTTCCCTATACATATGTGTAAAGTGAGAACACCAGCGACGTATAAAACAAACTTTAAATTTGAACATACATATGTTTGGTGGTAATAACTGTACAAAATGAAAAACAAGCGGCACAACATTAAAGCTTGGACATTGCGGCTCGCAACAGCTCCTAAACAACATTGCTTAGAAAACGCAGAGGCAGCGGACAGTGGCCGAACAGTGCCAGCAAGGCTAAACCTTACGCTGGTCGGCGGGGCAAATTTCAAACAGAAAGATATACGAGCGCGCAGAGCGCCGAATTTGCACTACGACTTGAACGTTTTTTCTATGATTGCGAACTAACGGGAAACAGTAGGGGGCCGGGGCGGGACCAGGTTCAAGCCCTGGCTGGTCACCTACTGATAGAAATATCTAATTTAATCTATTTCCCCTAGGTGGCCTGTTAGAGGCCATTTTGTGAGCCAAAAACAGAAAATTTTGGTGTCCCGGGCAGGTTATCAAGGTCCTGCTCGGACCTCGAACCGGTTGAGTTAGGTGGCCCCGGTTTTCGATTAGATAGTTAAGGTAAGATCCTGTGGAGGTGTGGGGACCGAAAA
>JASANE010012857.1:0-10610 GCA_030248225.1 Trileptium ribeirensis
AACCATAGAACATCGTCGACCCTAAACCCACTGAAAACAACTGAAAAAGCACGAAGTATTCGTGCGAATCTCTAGATAACCGAACATTCGTATTCAGCATGCCTGAAAACCTATATTATATAGACATTTTGATGCCCTGCACGCAATAATTAACCAAAATACTGAAGATTGTTTATATTCTGGCAATCCGGTTAAACAATTTCAAAACATCTGAAATGGTATGAAATATTCGATTTGGATTCTAACCAAACCATTCTATTCAGCGTACCGAAAAACTGATATACAGACCATTCTTGACGTTTTGCAGGCAATAGATATTTGCGTGAGGCAAGTAGACCTAGATGGTCCATTTTGCATGCAATAAATAACCAAATAAGTGAAAACTCAAACAATTTGGAAATCAGGTACGTCGATCGTAAAACCCTTGAAACCCCTCGAAAAGGTATAATGTAATAACGTTGTACTCTAAATAGCAAAATCATCGTATAAGTGCTTGATAACCTAATAGACACTCCAGGGAATAACCGGAACTGAAATTTACCGGAACCGGAACCAGCAACCGGAACCGTCCATTTAAACCGGATCCGGAACCTGGTCTTCGAGATTTATTTATAGTAAAACAGATGATGGAAGAAATGAAGGTATAGTGGATTTAAAATGCATTAAAAATAAGTTTTACATTAAACTTAATGTATTGCGATGGTATTATTGCCTTTCTGAAACTTTAAAGAGACTGAGGAAGCTAATAATGTTTATTTATCGATCAAATATGTCGGTTTTTGGACATTCAGAGCAAAAAAATGTCTTCCACTATACACCATTGCGTATATTGCGTCAAATCGAATGTGCTTACAAAGGTTGGAGCGTAGAATACACACTTTCGCTCTGTCTTCAGTCGCCTCGCTTTACTACACATACATTTGTTGCATGTTCTGTAGGAAACTTAAAATTATTGGTTTATATGATTCTAAGAGAAAATAATAGATAGAAGGTAATTTTCTGATCAGTGGTCAGAGACACTGTTTAAGCTAGCGTTGGACAAACAGTGCCCGTCAGTTAGATGATAATGATGATAAATTTCTAATCAGAATGCTATAAATGGGACAGACACGCTGTGATGCTGCTTGCACAGTTTCAATAAATACAGTTCATTGCCAAGAAAGCAGTTTCTGCTTTCGTTGCAGATAACGTTACTTTACTTCAATTTCACCTGATTTACAAAGTTTAAAGCGCACCGGGTGGTGCTTGACGCAATTTATGTTAGCGAAGCATAGGCTAAGTACTTCTACGTAAGCCATACTCTGTTACCGAGTTGGACCGGTATAAGTTGAACGTACCACGCAGACTTCTGAATGTGTGAAATAGCTGCTACAAGCATCGACCTGGCTTTGATTTAACAAACTCCTGCAGGTTATTATGAAAAATTCCTTCTCAAATTATGTGCCCTACTTACGTTTCACACGGCAAATTGTTTAGTTAATCTTTTCTTTTGCTTGGTTGTTTTGGAGTTTGATCATTGTGTAATATATATCACATATGTTTGGATTACAGGATGAAGCAAAAAACGTGGAAAATTTCAAACAAAATTTTTAAACCGGAATTCCGGTTCCGGTATGGTTTTTGCCCTTTGCCGGAACCGCAACCGGAACACTATTTTCGCCGGAACCGGAACCGGAATTCCGGTTACTCCCTGAGACACTCGTTGTAAGCTATAAACACGCAACATGCCGAAATTTGAAAAATCGCTATTTCTGGCAAACGGTTGACAAACCATATTCGTGCTCGGAGTAGGTCAGGGAGTGGTCGCACAAAAAATATCTCAATAAGCTGATTAAGCACAGCGTCATGAGTGTTGTTGTACATCTCATGAGTTTATTCAACCTATGCTGATACATATGGGATACGAACCACTTGAACCCGTGTGGACTAATTTGGTAAAGTGCCCCTAAAACATGTTTTGCCATTTCGATCCCGAATGTAGTGTCGGAGCCGCTCGCGTTCAACTAAAAAGCACATCCTCATCACATTTAATATCCAACAAAAATTTATCGAACTCCATCTATCAGACAGAGAGTTATACATGACTAAACAAACAAAAACTAAATTTTAGCGGTGTTCACGGAGCTCCCTGAGTAGATACTGCGCTCGCCCCGTTTTGATTACTCTTTTGCAGTTCCAGACTAAATTTGTTTTCCATTTATTTATTAATTTTGATCGATCATGTTCCGAAGACAGCTGAATGGCACCAAAACTGAAAACAATGTTTTTGCTATAAAAGTTTGAAATTCCACTTAACCGCTAATTTATTGATAAAATATTGTGCCACAAATATTTTTTACATCATCTTGACTTTATTGCTTCCTATATCTTATATAGACAAATATAGATTACGACTAAACCTTGCTTAGTTTCGGGCGATCGTACGGAAATGCGGATTCCTTGGTGATCATAGTCACTTTCCCAGTAAATCCCTCTTGTCGTAGTGTTTCAGCGCAAGAGAAAGCGGCACCCCCTAAAAATAACGTACTTACATGTTATGGCTAGTTATATTTATTTTCTAATAGCGATGATTACTACACAAGCTAGAAATAAATTAAACGTGAATACATACTGTGATGATTTGACTAAAACGATTACAATTTTGGCGCTCAGCCGTGTCCCGGGACTCCGGAATATGTCGAATTTAGACGGCCTCTATTGTCCGAATGCGACCACTGTCGGCGACCTGCCCTTTAAACGTGACAACTTACTTCAGCGATGTAACTACTATCTGGAATTTTATGATCAACGAAAATTCAGTCTTGGTCTTGAAAATTCGACAATAACGTTTAATTTCGAAATCGAAATAAACTAATATGCAAGAATAATGACGGCACAGCGACTGCTCACAAGTTGATATAAAACCGTTTTCGCCATTGTATGTTTTTTGGATTACCTGTAAAATATGTTTTCCTGCGATCTATTTGTCTCATCCTCCCATTCCTTGAGGTCGCAAGATATCCCCAATATGCAGGATCACCGATAATACACTAATAAAGCTGTGACTGGGGATACTGTAGAGCTCAAAGAGGCCGCTTCAGATTTTTTCCAGCCTCTCCAGCGTAGCACAACAGCGCATTTTATTCATATCACAACGAAAAAATTTGCCAACAACACGAGAGTAACTGGAATTCCGGTTCCGGCGAAAATGGTGCTACGTTTGCATTGCGCCAAAAACTAATAGCCCTACCGGAACAAGAATTCCCGTTTAAAAATTTGTAGATTTTTCTTCCAGCTGTGGTCTAAACATACGTTATTATATAAATACACAGCGATCGAGTTTCCATACAACCACAGAAAAGAAACTATATTAACTCAGAAAAATTAAAAGTACTTGGGCCGGAACTTTTAAAATTGAACATTGTACCACAATAAAAATAATTCTGACTACTTTACAATGATGCAAGTTGGCTCAAGCACCAGCCAGCGAGCCAAAAAAATTTAAACAGCATACGTTGGAGTAAAGTACCATATATGTGCATCGTAGCCAGAACTGCGTTCTTGGTAATGAACTGTATTTATTGAAACTCTACCACAGCTTGCTTCAATTATAGCATTCGGATCAGAAGAATATACCATACCCTCAGTTATTTTCTTATTAGAACCGGATACACCAATTAAGTTAAGTTTTCTAACGAATAACATGGACTAAACATATAATCGATTAAAGCGAGGCGATAGAAGACAGCGCGAAACTGTCCAGTCTATGCTCTACGCGTTGCAAGTACATTAGTATATTGCGTTTAGGCACGGCTGTATAGCTGTAAAACACCGCCAAATAGAATCTTGATCGAAAAATAAATATTACAAGCTTGTTTAGGACCGTCAAACTCCCAGAGAAACAATAGTGCCATCGCAATACATTTAATTCAATATAAAATTTATATTTAACACATTATAAATTTATTCACAGAACCTCCATTTTGTCCTTTATTTGTTTTGCCATATAAATTTCTAAGACCAGGTTCCGGTTTAAACTGGTAGTTATGGCTGCTGGTTCAGGCAAATTTCGGTTCAGGTTACGGCACACCAAGACCATATATATAATATTCTCCTAAATTTCCTTTGGTTGATTAAACAACAAACCAAACGCAACTTGCTCAAGAATAAGCTAGCGATCTGCGCTGCGCTTCCATTTTTGAACGCTAAACTATAAACATTTCAACAACCAAATATCAGCATGATATTTTAAACTTTAAGAAAATACGTATTAAATCATTAAGTTTTGTAAAATCATATTTTAAAGAACCACTCCAAGACAAAACAAATCGGTATCGCTAGTGGAACTGGTTCTTGCACCACGCCGACGTAACATAGTGTTATAGATGCAAATGTTATTATATATTCTCGCTTTGGTCGTGATAGAATATCCGTGCTTGGAGTCAGTTTGTTGAATGCAAACTGAGATTTCGCGATACGCGCTTTTATGTCCACACACGACGATCCTCTACCATCAATTTCACTGCCCAAATATTTAAAACATTTACGCACTCAAGCACGCCACCATGTAGAGAAATTTTTGGATCGGCAGCACAGCAACAGGGAACTTTGGTCTCTTAGGAACACTTATGGTAAAGACCAATCTTTCGGCATTTGAAACCATGTGTTGAATAGATTTCGGACTTTCGACAATCAAAACTAATCGCCCGCGACGTCGAGATAATATAGACGATTGGGGAAAAGTTCGAATCCATCATTTCAATGATCAATGCATCATAAATTTGAGTCATATGAAAAATTTGAAGTCATATTGCCGTAAGAAAATAGTTGTTCATAACTAGTTACAGTACCAGCCTAAAATGAGTGTCGCTCGCTCGCGCCTCGCTCAAACTCGTTCAGTCAAAATACGACGGTCATTTCTGGCGCGTCTTGTATTTATCTAACTCCTGGTGTATGCAAATTTAAATAGTTTTAAATTTATGTATTGCATTAAGACTGGACATCTCCATGCAAACACAATTTAGCTGTAAACTGGTTGGAATAATAATCTTGGTCGAAACCGCCACAATTAGCCAAGATATATAAAATATAAAAAAACAAGCCAACGTAAAAAATGACAATACGCCTTATGATATACTCAACTTACCACCGCCTATAATAACAACAGCACTATCGTCCGATGAATCACTACATTTCACCATCGCTTTCTTACGTTTCGATGACGCCAGGCTGGCTTTTGTTGCTACAACGGATACTTCACCATTCGCAACTTCTGTCTGAAGTACATTTTAAACCTTTTAGGCAAAAACGTCAATTTATTTTAGCTAGATATTTCCAGTACAATACGAATACAGGAAACCCAAAGCTATTTACCATGTTTAGTGTACACATTATACAGTACTCGCCAAAAATGACCGTCGCATTTCGAGCGAGTCGCGAGCGAGTGGCTCGCTCGTGATTTCGCAAATATTTAAATTAATATAAAATTCTATTTTTAGAACAAATTTATTTCGAGCGAGTCGCGAGCGAGTCTCGAGCGAGTCGCGAGCGAGCGACAGTCATTTTTGGCGGGTACTGTAGTTCTTCCAAGTTAGTATAGTGTGCAAAACATTTGCTACCTCTTTTGATATTCGCCTGATCCTGCAGTTACAGTGTGCTTCCACATCAGTTATCATTCGCCAAGATCCTTTATTCTTTGCGGCCTCTGACAGAATCTTCTAAGAATCACTACAACAGGAGCGGTAAGACGCCTGAGAAAACTATTGAGCAGCATCTTTGGTGATCTTTCCATTCCACCTCCTGAATGCTCGGCGTTGATCATCCCTCGGGAGTGACAGCCATAAGAAGACGTTGAAAGGATATCCGCCACTCTCGTGGGGCAATACTACAGGATTTTCCAGGGCATTTTGGACTATACTCCAGGACACGTCTACGCTCATTTCCCGGTATTTGTCATCAATTTAGCACATACAAATAGTGAGAAAAAATGTTGCTATGCTTTATAATAGGTATTTGAAATAGCGCCACCGCGTAACGGCATATGACGCCGAAAAGCATATGTTCCGCCTCAGAAGCTGAAAGCACTCTCATCTGCACTGCACCTAACATGATGCAACCACGTCTTGTATTTCTATTTCTTAATGCCGCAAAGACACACTGGAAACTCAAGTGCTGGTAAACCAATATCTGCGACCATTATTTTTCTCAATTCGCAACACGAAACCTACCAAGAACGTTGATAGAACGGTGTTGGGTTGCTTTATAGGGTATGTTATTGCCGTGCAGCACTGGAACGACCTACAACTATGGGCACCAATACTTGTTACTTTACACATCCACTTCATTACGCAAGTGCTTGAAACTGCTTTCAATTCGTGTACAAACTATTTCAAGTCATGAGAAATGGGCTTCAAAGCTACATCCCATTGGATCATTTGAATTGTCAGGGACTGTAGTCTATGGCTAAGACCTCAAAGCTATGTACATCCCATTGGATCATTTGAATTGTCAGGGACTGTAGTCTATGGCTAAGACCTTAAAGTCATGCCATCCCATTTGGATCATTTGACAGGTCAGGACTGTAGTCTTATGGCTAAGACCTCAAAGCTATGTACATCCCATTGGATCATTTGATGCTTGTCAGGGACTGTAGTCATGGCTAAGACCTCAAAGCTATGTACATCCCATGGGATCATTTGCAAATTGTCAGGGACTGCAGTCTCTATGGCTAAGGCCTCAAAGCTATGTACATCCATTGATCATTTGAATTGTCAGGACTGTAGTCTCTATGGCTAAGACCTCAAAGCTAATGTACATCCCATTGGATCATTTGAATTGTCAGGGACTGTAGTCTCCCCCATGGCTAACCTCAAGCTATGTACATCCCATTTGGATCATTCAAGTTGTCAGGACTGAGTTGATGGCTAAGACCTCAAAGCTATGTATATTCCATTTGGATCATTTGAATTTGACAGGGTCAGTCTCTATGGCTAAGACCTTATGATGTACATCCCATTGGGTATTTTGAATTGTCACGGACTGTAGTCTCTATGGCTAAGACCTCAAAGCTATGTACATCATTCTGTTACCTACTCTGTAGTTTATGGCTAAGACCCTTAAAATATGTACATCCCATTGGTCATTTGAATTGTTCCTAGGGACTGTAGTCTATGGCTAAAAAGACCTCTAAGCTATGTACCACATTGGATCATTTGAATTGTCAGGGATGGAGAGTCTCTATGGCTAAGACCTCAAAGCTATGTACATCCCATTGGATCATTTGAATTGTCAGGGATGTATGGTCTATGGCTAAGACCTCAAAGCTATGTACATCTCCCCATTTGGATCATTTGAATTGTCAGGGACTGTAGTCATGGCTAATACTTTTAAAGTGCATGTACATCCCATTGGATCATTTGAATTGTCAGGGACTGTAGTTCTTATGGCTAAGACCCTTGAAAGCTATGTACATAGCTTTGAGGTCTTAGCCATAGACTACAGTCCCTGACAATTCAAATGATCCATGGGGACGTACATAGCTTTGAGGTCTTAGCCATAGACTACAGTCCCTGACAATTCAATGTATTGATGGGGACGTAGATATAAGTCCTCTTCTCAGGTCTTAGCCATAGACTACAGTCCCTGACAATTCAAATGATCCACTACTACATAGCTCCAGGTCTTAGCCATAGACTACAGTCCCTGACAATTCTCAAAGCTATTTTAATGGGATGTACATAGCTTTGAGGTCTAGCCATAGACTACAGTCCCTGACAATTCAAATGATCCAATGGGATGTACATAGCTTTGAAGTCTTAGCCATAGACTACAGTCCCTGACAATTCAAATGATCCAATGGGATGTACATAGCTTTGAGGTCTTAGCCATAGACTACAGTCCCTGACAATTCAAATGATCCAATGGGATGTACATAGCTTTGAGTTCTTAGCCATAGACTACAGTCACTGACAATTCAAATGATCCAATGGGATGTACATAGCTTTGAGGTCTTAGCCATAGACTACAGTCCCTGACAATTCAAATGATCCTAATGGGATGTACATAGCTTTGAGGTCTTAGCCATAGACTACAGTCCCTGAGAATTCAGAAATGATCCATTGGGATGTACATAGCTTTGAGGTCTTAGCCATAGACTACAGTCCCTACATTCAATATCAATGGGATGTACATAGCTTTGAGTTCTTAGCCATAGACTACAGTCCCTGACAATTCAAATGATCCAATGGGATGTACATAGCTTTGAGTTCTTAGCCATAGACTACAGTCCCTGACAATTCAAATGATCCAATGGGATGTACATAGCTTTGAGTTCTTAGCAATAGAATACAGTCCTTGACAATTCAAATGATCCAATGGGATGTACATAGCTTTGAGGTCTTAGCCATAGACTACAGTCCCTGACAATTCAAATGATCCAATGGGATGTACATAGCATAGAGGTCTAAGCCATAAACTACAGACACTGACAATTCAAATGATCCAATGGGATGTACATAGCTTTGAGTTCTTAGCCATAGACTACAGTCCCTGACAATTCAAATGATCCAATGGGATGTACATAGCTTTGAGGTCTTAGCCATAGACTACAGTCCCTGACAATTCAAATGATCCAATGGGATGTACATAGCTTTGAGGTCTTAGCCATAGACTACAGTCCCTGACAATTCAAATGATCCAATGGGATGTACATAGCTTTGAGGTCTTAGCCATAGACTACAGTCCCTGACAATTCAAATGATCCAATGGGATGTACATAGCTTTGAGGTCTTAGCCATAGACTACAGTCCCTGACAATTCAAATGATCCAATGGGATGTACATAGCTTTGAGGTCTTAGCCATAGACTACAGTCCCTGACAATTCAAATGATCCAATGGGATGTACATAGCTTTGAGGTCTTAGCCATAGACTACAGTCCCTGACAATTCAAATGATCCAATGGGATGTACATAGCTTTGCGGTCTTAGCCATAGACTACAGTCCCTGACAATTCAAATGATCCAATGGGTTGTACATAGCTTTGCGGTCTTAGCCATAGACTACAGTCCCTGACAATCAGTGTATCCAATGGGATGTACATAGCTTTGAGGTCTTAGCCATAGACTACAGTCCCTGACAATTCAAATACCCACGGGGACAAGCTTTGAGGTCTTAGCCATAGACTACAGTCCCTGACAATTCAAATGATCCAATGGGATGTACATAGCTTTGAGGTCTTAGCCATAGACTACAGTCCCTGACAATTCAAATGATCCAATGGGATGTACATAGCTTTGAGGTCTTAGCCATAGACTACAGTCCCTGACAATTCAAATGATCCAATGGGATGTACATAGCTTCCTCAGGTCTTAGCCATAGACTACAGTCCCTGACAATTCAAATGATCCAATGGGATGTACATAGCTTTGATGTCTTAGCCATAGACTACAGTCCCTGACAATTCAAATGATCCAATGGGATGTACATAGCTTTGAGGTCTTAGCCATAGACTACAGTCCCTGACAATTCAAATGATCCAATGGGATGTACATAGCTTTGAGGTCTTAGCCATAGACTGCAGTCACGGTCATGTCAAATGATCCAATGGGATGTACATAGCTTTGAGGTCTCAGCCATAGACTACAGTCCCTGACAATTCAAATGATCCAATGGGATGTACATAGCTTTGAGGTCATAGCCATAGACTACAGTCCCTGACAATTTCAAATGATCCAATGGGATGTACATAGCTTTGGGGTCTTAGCCATAAGAGACTACAGTCCCTGAGAATTCAAATGATCCAACTGGGTTGTACATAGCTTTGAGGTCTTAGCCATAGACTACAGTCCCTGACAATTCAAATGATCCAATGGGATGTACATAGCTTTGAGGTCTTAGCCATAGACTACAGTCCCTGAAAATTCAAATGATCCAATTGGATGTACATAGCTTTGAGGTCTTAGCCATAGACTACAGTCCCTGACAATTCAAATGATCCAATGGGACGTACATAGCTTTGAGGTCTTAGCCATAGACTACAGTCCCTGACAATTCAAATGATCCAATGGGACGTACATAGCTTTGAGGTCTTAGCCATAGACTACAGTCCCTGACAATTCAAATGATCCAATGGGATGTACATAGCTTTGAGGTCTTAGCCATAGACTACAGTCCCTGACAATTCAAATGATCCAATGGGATGTACATAGCTTTGAGGTCTTAGCCATAGACTACAGTCCCTGACAATTCAAATGATCCAATGGGATGTACATAGCTTTGAGGTCTTAGCCATAGACTACAGTCCCTGACAATTCAAATGATCCAATGGGATGTACATAGCTTTGAGGTCTTAGCCATAGACTACAGTCCCTGACAATTCAAATGATCCAATGGGAATGTACATAGCTTTGAGGTCTTAGCCATAGACTACAGTCCCTGACAATTCAAATGATCCAATGGGATGTACACAGCTTTGAGGTCTTAGCCACAAGACTACAGTCCCTGACAATTCAAATGATCCAATGGGATGTACATAGCTTTGAGGTCTTAGCCATAGACTACAGTCCCTGACAATTCAAATGATCCAATGGGATGTACATCCCATTGGAGCAATACTAAATGAACCAAATACCA
>JASANE010012858.1:0-20336 GCA_030248225.1 Trileptium ribeirensis
GTGGGTCATTAATCAACCACCACACTTGTGTGGGGGCCATGAGTCATCACCCCACTTCCCCCACCACTGTGTGGGGGGGGCAAAACGCCCATTTTCTATCTACTGACGCTAAACGAAAGATCTAGCTTAAAGTTAACTGGGCACTCATATGTTCATAAAAGAGAATGTAAAGCACCTGGTCAAAATCCGATAATAATTTTGACTAAACTTTATAAAACTAATGCAAGAGTAAACTTAAGATGCGCCCCCAACCATCCTCTTTTGACACCATGTACAAAACGTTGTTAGCGAACAAAACTCGAATTTCAACAGCCGTATCCAATTTCGACATTTTTCTGTTCCATGACGCCATTAGCGAATGCAATTCGGTCCCTGTACTTTAACACCAGTGTGTTCGCGAACATTTCCAAATTATAATGTGTGGAATATGAAACGGACTAATTTCTGTTCTTTAACGCAAAAATGAAATTTGTGTTCAGTGTACAACTGAATGGCAATCGCTTTTGTCAAAAGAGGATGGTAAGGGGCGCAGCTTAAGTTTACTCATGCATAATTCAGTGGTCGATCGGTCATTCGAGTTTTATCTCGAATAACCACTGGACCTTGCAATGGCTACAAATAGTTATTAGTGAGAAATAAGATTGAAATTTATTTTGATTTGTATTTTAAAGCTGGCACAGCTAGAAGTGACATGGTTCCACGAAGAAACAATAATTAGTATAATACTATTTTTAAGCCGTTAGATATTTCAAAACTCAGATGCTACTCTAAACATTTACAACATTGTTCCGATAAGATGTTAATACGAAAATAAATACGTAACACATATATTAATAAAAATTGCTTACAATGTAATACAAGAATATAAGCAAAAGTTGGCAGTTTACATTTAGACTAAATATACCGCGTTTCTTGGTCATACTGGATGTTGCCACAATAAATACTTTTATAAACCTCGATATATAACGTGAATAGGCATCCAAAGCGCATCGCTCAAGCTTATGTGTTTTTCAGCTAATTTAAATTTAAATAAACTAATACAAGCATATCAGTCACTGAAATATGGCTGATGTTGAAACAATGTTGACAGGAGGCATGATCGTCTCTGTGGACTGGTTGTCAGGTACTTCTAGTATCCAAAATATGTATCACTTCAAACAATATATTCAACTAGTAACCGTCAAATCAATTTATTCCTTGAATCCTTACAAATCGTGGGCGCTCCTCCAGCTTAAAATATTCTTAGATCACCCTTGACATAATCTATTTTATAGATACGCGTATTACAATTATATACAGTAATTGCCAGTATAACTAGACATAAATTAAAAGAAAACTGTACCAGTGAATAAGTCACTTTATGCTGGGGTCTCACTTGCAAATAGAACTGAACGTGCTGCAAAGAAATATCATTGTTTTGATTTTTTTAACAATGCCATGTATTAAATGGCCGTTTTCTTTTGCTTTTAACTGTGTGTCCAACGTAAGTTTAGCAGTTAAATGTAAGTCTTTCTTATATGTCCCCTATAATAATATTCTGAACCCGTGTTCGCATAGCTGTCTTAACGGAAGTTTGTTATACAGTTATGTGGAACCTTTCAGAACAGCGTCAGATTTGAATGATAAGGTTTTCGTCGCACGAATTTAGACCCTATCGAAAACACCGAAGGTTGTGTAATACTAAATTAAATATATCCATCTCCGACACTCGACTGTTGTATGTTGTAGAATAAATCTAATAAACAGTTGAAATTGTTGAATACAAAATAGTAATTTTCTTCGCTGTGTGCAAATGCAGTAGTCGATCACGATTTGGTAGCAATTTAATATTAATGCTCCGTATAATATATGTTTGAAACATTGGAAAAATGAAGTTACAAAATAAGAATTTTAATTCAGCAAAATGTCAAAGCATTATGATTGACATCAGCATTTACCTATGTCGCAGCTGCGGCATTGTTCCCTAACGAAACAAAATTTTAGTTATTTCCGCTGTAGCGTAATGGCGATGCGCCGCACCCGTGGCTTTCAGTAAAACCAAATTTGCCACCTTAATACATACTTTTAAGGGTAATAGAATAAAATATTTACAGATATGAACTGATTGATGCTTTATTGTCACATCCATCAGGTTGTGACATTGTTTTCACCATTTTTCACGCTGAGCTTAAAGCGCAAAACACGTGCATAGCTATATAGCAGCATGCAAGACTGTATATTCACATCCGAGCGTATCCCTCGCTCGCTAACCCAGTGAAAATGGTGTGCGAGCCGCAAACTTCTCGGATGTGCGCTTTGCTACAGCTAACACGACACAAAATTCTTGCACAAGCAATAATAGGCATTATAATGCAACATAAACGGGTAATTGCATACTTTGAAAAAGGCAGAAATACAGTCAGCGAATGGATAATTGAGCAGATCACTTGCAACATATTGTTAAACACTGTGCTAATTACGTTTACGTTCCAGCAGGAACATATGTCCATTAATGTGTATGTTAACCGTTGGCTTCAAAACCCTAGGTCACTTCAAACATTAATTCATCCACTGCTGCTGCATTAGTTTTATATCTTTGTCAGAAATGCAATAGTTACGTATTCGATACAGCTCAGGACATTGCTTGTTAACTATGGGTAGAAGCCCATATTACTCTGGTGTTAATCGGTTTATTTGATAACGACTACTGCTCAAAAATTCACCTTTCGCAAGAGCTATCTCATAATTCATTAATAGTCTAATTGTTTTATTTATCGTGAAATTACTTAGATAGCAAAAATAATTTTTAACAGCGAAGCGAATGCGCGCAGTCATTGTTTTGCCTGTCAAATTTTAATGTAACGTCAAGAAAATCTTATGCACGTATACTTTGTACCGATAATAAAAACCTTACAAAATATGTGTAAGCAAGCAAAATACAAAATTAAAAATACATACACCATTGTATACATAATCAAAATATAGCGCCATTATATAGAGTTAATTTTCTCTCCTTTCGCTGATGCTAACCCCACATGATGGTGAAATAAACAATCATCGTGGAACATTGGTAAAGCAATAAATTTCATCCAAAAATCGTCGAAAAACTCGTTCTGAGCTGTTAGCATATCGATATCAATCACCCACATATCCTCCGCTATTGTGTGCTTACAAGAACATGACCAAAACGTAACCAATCAGAATATATGAACTGAACGCCTGCCTTGAACGCTGCCATTAAAAGTTATGTCAAAATTCGATTACTTAGTGGAAGTTAATATTTTAATGCGGTGTTTGTGTTAAAATTCAGTATGAATGTCAAAATTGTTTATAATATAAATTGGCGAATTATGGGCTAAGATCTGTTTACAATAAGCGTTGTTATTACAGAACCAGGGGCGCGGCACGTTACTCGAAATTAGGGGGCATAAGGAAAGAATCTTTTGCCGAAAAGCCTATGCGGCACTCCTGCTTGCTGCGCCCAGTACAGGACACATAGTCTGTACCGACGCGCTGTGGATGAAGAGTCGGACAAGTTTTCCGAGTGTTCCAAAAATATCGTAAACTCAACGGTTCCAGCGAAGCATCTAGTATAATTAACACGTCAATCAAATATATTATACCTGTGGGGGGTGGTGAATAATTGAACTCACAAATATTTATACAAATCCAATTTATGATTTATAGGTGTTATATGAAAATGTTATATCAACCCGTTATAGTGACTCTCACTGCGATGGGACACTGAGCGGGCGTTTATGACTGCTTCGATGTCCCAAGTTGAAGTTCCTAAGCCCGTTTCAAAGTTCGCCAAAAGCAACGTGCCATGCCAGAAATATATTAAAGCCAATGATAATGCCAAATCTAATGTTGTAGCTATCCATGTCATGATTCTTCATTATATTATTTTTTAATCCGAAATCTCTTGGAACTGATATGCCTTAAAGTGTCGGCATATTAAGAATTACCAAAATCTCAAAGTTTCCAATCGTGCAGGTGTTGAAAAAACTTGAGAACAGTTCAAGCACAGACCAAGGTGCCTATACCTAGATTCTATAATATTTGAGGCTACTTTGGTGGGTACATCTGCATTGTACCTCAAGTGAGTTCACAATCTCAAATCTCATGTCTATGCATAGATCACCATTTTTCCTTTCGTACACGGACGTTATTTGTGATACAGCAACGCGTAGTTACTGTTTTCCATCACTATTTTACGATTTAGCACCGCAATTTAACGACCGCCTACACTTGAAAGCGCGCTTACAATCGAGTTTTTATAAGACATATTAACACAGTTATAGACCATGAATAATGTGACGTGATTCAGCATGTCATTTAACGAAAGCGAAATTGGTAAATCAACCTGCACGCACTTTGGATTCGTACATCACCGAGCCCTTGTTGGCTCCGCTAAGCATTAAATATCGATGATAGAAAACTGACCGCATATCTTTGGGCGATTCAGTGATTTGATCAAATGTGGCCTCGCACTGTTGAGCGTGAAATAAAAAACGAAGATCCAACAATCCGAAAATTTAGTTTTACAGAGACAACCAAAAAGTTTTGTTACACAATTCGCGGTATTATTGAGCAAACGCCGCTCACTCCGACTGAGATATGTGCACAAAATTCATTTTAGTAGATTGCATGTGCCGCTAAATATATTATTTTGCAGTGAAGTAGGTTTCATACTAGTTCCGCTATCAGCCATTAGCTGTTCGAAAGACAATCGGTTTTATCAAGCGCGCAGTTAGTTGGCGCAAAAATATGTTTGTATTTGTCGACTTCGCTAGCAAGTATCAATGCAGGTTTTTATCGCTACGTTGGTACTTCTCGCCAGCTCATATTCACACAATTTTGCTTCAGGCTTTATGATATATTGTTTCAGTCTAGCTTGTGAGAGAGTATAAAACAAATAGATATTGTATGGAGCTGTTCAGCAAGGCTGGTCTACGACTTTGTCACTGATATTACGTTTTTACCTAAAATAAACAATGTACCATAATTTTACAATTTTGTAATTGATTAAATTTGATTTCACTGTTGTTACTGCATAATAAAAACAATACATTACAGTCTAGGAAAGATTTTGTGTTCGGCTTACATGGTGGGCTTATATAACATTATTTGGATGATTTTTGACGCTATTTCAATAAAAATTTAACTTTTCTGAAAAACGGATTCTAATGTAGCTCCATTTCTTTATACATCAACATGGGAATCATGACGGAGTGTTAACGATACTACTATCACCGATTTGTGTGGCATACCTTGTCACATGTGAAACATGCTTCACTCGACTTTGCAGCTAATGGAACCCTAGATGCTGGCTGATCTCATTTACTTGAGATAATGCTTCACTATAAGTTCTCACGAGGACGTTTCTTTGCAAAACCGAAATGATATTTGTTTATGGGACTGCAGGGCCCTGTTGAAATAAATTTGGAAAGGTGAAAAAACCATGTGCCAGATACACTACTGATGTTTTCTACAACGTTTGGTATTAAAGAACCAACAAAATGAAGATGTCGAAGCGTGGAAAACTTGGACAACAGTGTGAGCTGGACGTGTTTCTATTTTTTGATTGGAATCGATGTATACTGCGGATAACTAACCTGAATATTCAATATTCATAGAAATAAGTTAGTTCTGATTTGATTTAAAAACGCTATGGATTGCATTTGAGCGAGCAAAAAGCTGTAGTCCTATATAGATATACTATATACAGTCTTATATACTTGTTGCCCTATATATTGATTGTAATATGTACTCGCAATAATTGTTTTGCAGTACTGTAAGAATTATATATATAGCCATTAAGCCCAAATTTTAAGAATTTTAGCACGTGGAATAGACGAAAGTTTACACCGGGTTGCATGAAGTTCTGTATTTGGAATGCCATCTTATAATTTTAACGCAAAAATCATAATTCAACAAGCAACTTCTTGTTTATCATTTTTGTTTTCCTTGTTTAGAAGTTCTCACAAATGAATTCATTTTTTATGGCATCACTCTGAAAACTTTTCGAATTGTGTTGTCGAAACAAAGTTAAGAACGCATAGCAGTTATTTTATATTTTAGAAATTCCGGTTGCTTTAACTAATACTAGTCTGAAACCCGGGCTACCCGACTCGCGCTAGTTGGAAGCCACTGGCGTTCGGCTAGCGCGGGTCTTCGCTTCTCATGCCGAGTAAATATATGTTTATATGTATTATATAGACCTCCAATTGGTACCCTTTTGAGGGAACCCTGACTTCCCACAGCTCCTTACTTAAACCTCGAAGACGAAAATACACCTCCAATCGATTCACCAGGTCAAATTACCTTATATTAAGATAACTTCAGTTTTTCTATTTCTGAACACCTAAGAGTTATATAGGAGTGGTGCCTTCCGATGTACCCTTATCCCCCATAGCACATTACCGGAACATAGAAGACGCAAATTAATTCAAATCGACCCAGGGTGTTAATGAAACTAATTTCATTTTTTCGATTTCGGGACCCCTGCGACTCATATAGAGTGGTACCTTTCTTATGTTACCCTGACCCCCCAATTTATATATAGTCGTGTATGTCATTTTATTCTGATGCTGAGACTTATTCAATGCTATCAAAATTAACTTGGTCAAATGAACCCTTAAAAAATTACAGGGGAAACAGAACTATAAGATACTATAAAAACGTTCAAAATTTAGACCAAACCGAAAGAACAAAATATGAAAAGTTAATAGCCAAATTACTTGTTAAAAAGTTATCAATCTATTAACTTTACTAATAATTTTGCCTTAGAGCGGCAGCAGAAGCTAAAGCACATAATTTCTTTAAGTATATAAAGAAGAGATACAGTTTGATATACAGAATAACAAATTTTGCCTGATTACTGCAGAAAGATCGAGGAACGGTGTTATTTAAGCTATTGACGAGAAAATGATATATCTTGAAAGACTTATTGAACTAACATTGTGTCCTAACGATCTAGACATTGCTTTTTTGGATTATGGTAAATATATTTTTACAAGATTTTATTTAGAAATCTGTCTTGTATGCTTGTAATCAATGGCATAGAGATATATTGCCAGCTTAACATATTTCCAACTACCTTCGATAATTGGTTCGTGAGCATTTCAATAAAGACCGCATAGTCGTTCCAAGTAGATATTGACAATCAAACTCCACATAAATGGTCGCATTAGTTCAACTGAAGTTTCAAAAAGTACATTCCAGTGTCTCTAGGTTAAGCCTAAATTTATAAACATTCGCATTGCCATGTTTCCACTGGAAAAATATGTTTTTGCGCATACAACTTTTGAAATATTAGTTGAAAGATGTGTATTTATACAACAGGTTAATTAAATTTACAGACGTTACATTTAGTAAATACGATTGGTTCTTGCTCGTACGTTATCAGTGATTTTACCGTATGTATGTTTGTTCGTAAACGGGAAGTGTGATATCACCATTCAAACCCAAATATGTGAATTTTTAGGCAACTTTTTGTATCACTCGCTTGGGTCAAGAACCTAGTCTGTGTCACACCAAACTAGCTTCCTTGCAATGAGCTAAAAATGTCAGCGATTTCATCTAAGCTGATGTTTGTTCGAGGTCTATTCTTCTACCCTTATTATGGTCGCTTTATTCTGGCTTATTTCATTTTCAAATTAGAAATTGTTTCTTATTTCTATATTTTCTTCAAACATATATCACTACGCTTTTGAGCATATAAGAAGCGTTCATTACAGTGCGAAACCCTAGCTTTTAGCTTCAGCGCGGGCTACGTTACCCAACCTTTTAATAATGCAACAATTAATGCCATAGTTCTGCCAGGCAGCAGATCCTTGCAGCATCAGGTAATTTGACGCGGTAGTGTAAACAGACTGCTCGCGGAAGTTGGTTGGTATTGCCGCTGTGGGTCACCAAAATTGATTAGGCCTTTTTTGCCAACATCTGTTTATAAAGGGCTGGTAAAAAGCAAGGAATTAGCTTTCCATTCTGCGAAGAGCCAACAAAACCAACAACAGGAGAAAATAGATTGAGTGATATAAATGTTTTAGTTGGCTTCTTGTTTGTTTGTTTATAAAGTTTTACTGCAATTACAGTTTGTCGCAAAGCAACATACGTGTGATATAATTCCAATTCTTCAACACTCTTATCTAGAAAATTTTATTCTTATCTGTTCTGTACTACATCGGATACAGTTGCTATTAGCTGATTCGTTACAGAGGCTCTGCTCCACCGTGAATATTTCTACACAGAGCGAATACATCAAGCTATTACGGCAAAATGACCATATTGCAAGTTGGAATTGATGGAATGTTAAACGAACGCAACGCATCGGCATACCCCAATTGCGTTCGAATTGCCAATCTTGCTCTAACACTATCAAGCATCAGATACACAATTAGAACGTCGAGTGACACATTAATCGGACAGCCAAAGGGCTACGGCTTAGAAAACTCTACTGGCCTTTTTTACGATATGGAGTGCGGAAACATTGATATGACATTCGCCTGTCTAGGTTTGTCTCGACAAAGAACTAATCACTGGAAGGACTTTTTGCCCGTGTGGTGTATTTATGATAGTTTTGGAATTGTTTTCAACACAGATTCGTTCGACACTCGTCAACAGTTTAAAATTTGGAACCTGTTTCCGTGGTATTTGTGGACCTATCTGATGACATATCATATTTTCTCGGCAACCTTGTTTTCGAGTCGGAGAGTTCATGTGATTGCGTTTCCCGCGGTCATGATGATTATGTACATTTCGATATATGTAAACAATAAAATTTTATCGCACCGCATTACTACCAATAGTCCACCGTTTTCAACAATAAAAGGAGCGGCAGTTAAACTGGAAAATGGTGAATATACACTAGCTGTTAATGAACGTGCATTAACAGGATCTTCGCACTTTTACAGCGGCTTCGAAAAATACCTAACATCGATGACAAACATAAAAATATATAAGGATCAAGTCGATGTACTTAATTCAATATCGACGAATAGGAGATATTTTACCGTGGCGGTGTATTTAAGTGCACTCAGGGCTTTGATGGAATATCAAAATCTTATAGTGACAAAGTTGCACGAACGAGAGCCGTTAGTAAATGCGGCATTTTATAGCCGAACTTTGCTAGCCAATAAATTTATGACCCCACGAAATATAGATGTAATACAGATCAACTATTTGAGATTGTGTGATTTAGGATTAGTTCAAAAACTTATTATGACAAAGAAATTCGAAAATTATAACAACCGTAAATACACAACAATAACTTCTCATTATAAAAGAAACAATAGCTTTCGCATTGGCGAATTCGTAGCACTGTATCGTTTCACTTATCTGGTTCGCTTTGCACTGTTATCATTGGTTGTAGAGTTTTGTTCGCGGCTCAACTTCTTCAATATTTCTCATGTTTTGAATTTGTGCAGATTATTGTCTCGCGTGTAAATGCATGAGACAGCGCATTCGAAAATAGATAAATTGAATATAAATGCCAGGGTATTTTGCGGCGTTCACGTTATAAAGTCCCAGCTGTTTGATACTTTTGACACACTGTAGTCGCGACCCTACCGTATTGACAGTCAGGCTTACACCCATACTGTAAATCAATTGCCGAGGGTGTACCACACACCCCTAGTAACTACATTTTCCTTCACAGTGTCGCACACACCCTTAGCTACCAATTTGGCGCGAATTAACTAAAACGGACACCGTCTGTAGCTAATGGGGTTTATTAGTCAACTGTACTGTGTAGTTTTTCTAAATTTGCGATATTTGTATCTTTCCCATATGCACATTGCACAAATAATTCTGAACACTTTTAACAAACTTCCAGAAGACTCGGTGTGCCTCACACTGTCGAGGAGTTGTAATAAGACGCCCTGTTGTCAAAAGTGTGCCTGACACTGTGTGGTGCACATAGGTTCCAAACGTTGGGGACATTATAACGTTAACCTCGTAGCATTACGCTAAATTGTATGCAAAATAGATATTGAAAACACTATTTGATGTGTATTTATTGTATATTAATTTTATAATTGTGTCATCCACTTATACTTAACCGAGATATATTTCGCCTGTGACGAATGTGTGAAATAATTTCTGAAGTGCAGTGGAGTCTGCTTATAGTAAAATCGATGTGGACGAATCAAAAAATTCACTATAATAAATTTTTCCCTGTATCCATAATGTTTATATCCACTTTTGGTATATCCGCATTGCAATCGACAGTCGCGTTTTTAGTGCACCCGGCGACTAAATTGTGATGGCAAATCGCAATTTGTACCTGCGAACAGCGCCTACGTGTTGCTATATCGCAAATAGTGGGAGCAGACACAATGTCAAATACCCGCTATGCGCTTGGACATTTTCCTTAAAATCATGAATGAACTTGGCAAAAGAACAATCGATGTAGACAACTAACGTGCACTCATGCATTAGGTTTAAAATGTGAAAAAGTATAGAAATCGTACTCCTGACACTTGATTTTGAATTTGTCAAAATCTCTACAAGAAAGCCAAACCTATTTTGTCATTCACCAGCTTTGCCGTATTAATTGTTAACCAAACTGCTACCGTAACAGACCGATGGTCAGAGACATAAGCATGGAACATGCTTAAAATATTAAAATGCCTAAATTTTGAATAACCAGGATATTGGAGGATTTCAGCACGCTCAGAATGCAGCACGCGATTTGAAACGTTTAATATTACATTTCAGGGACGCAGATTTAAATTTTACGGCGTTAATGCGGTGTTCACAGAGTAATTATTTAGTAACAACTAATTAGAAATTAAACGAAAGGGTCATCCCTAATCACTTTAAAAAAACTCGAAGGGGTGGGTTCTGCTTATGTCAGGTAGCCAAGCCTCCCTGAGACTGCGCGCTACCTCATAGTACACCAACATTTGCACGCGCGCCCAAGGCGCGCGGAAACGTGTGACCAATCTTTGCAAAAGTCGAGAAAATAGGCAAAAATTCGTGAAAAATTCAAAAAAATCGAGGCAAAATTTTTAGTAAAATTTATCCCACCCCCGCTGTTCGGCTGATCCCTCCGAGAGGCCGATGAGCTCCCCCAAAGCACCACCTATCCCCCGAAACCTCGCACCGTGTATGGTTTATCAGTTAATGATAGTGTACTAATTGTATTTAATTAGTATTTCCATACCTTTTATGTCATTTTATGTAATGTGTTTTTGTAAATCCATTGCTGTACATTTGTGTGGTTTGTAAGAGAACAAGCCCTTAAACCGTGCTGAAACATCGCGAGACAAACCTAAACGCTTCACAGTGTACGCTGATGCAACTGATGATCAATGGATATGAAAAGTAAAATTTTCTGTCAATCAGGCAGATAAATTACGATGTTTGGGTGAAAACAACGTACAACAGTAGGCATTTTGTCAGCGCATAAATGCAAAGCAGTTACATTAAATTCATATCGGTTATCTGCTTCCATTACATATTACTGTACCTAAAGTTATTTTTAACTCTTGTATCAGGAAAAAGGCTCTAATATCGTTGTCCTGCGATTATATCAAATTGAGAGTATCTATCAGAAACTAGAATCACGTTCAAAGCCCAATTATGTTTGGAAATAATGATGTTAAATCGATGCTGTGCTAACGCATACTTACAACGAACAAGTACATTTGTTAATACAATATTAATGAGATATATTTACTGTTGATGTAGAGCTTTCGAGTTCATAGTGAACATTGATCATACTAAAAATTATAATCCTGAAAGAAACTGTAAATCGTGATTTTAAATTTTTATATTGTATGAGTTTAACTGTCCCTATTCAACGTGCATATGCATCTAGCTAGCGTTAGACGATCCAGTTTAGAACCCAAAATCGCCAGGATTATTATGGTTCTGTCTGCTGCCTCGAAAGAAGCGGATCTTTTGCTCCATTTTTCAACAAGTTGCTCCCACCCGCAAGGAATAATCGGTATTTTGAAAGTTGCCTAAGTCAGTTAACAGATAACATTATGCTGGCCTATACAATTCCTGATTGTGTGGCCGTAGCAGTGGCCAGCATCATAATGTGGATAATATCACAAAACCTTCTAAATCAGCAAACTACGCATCCAAAACCGATACTTTGCTCCAAACTGGTTTCTAATTTTATTATAATTTAACAGTTGAGAAGATATGCAATGTAATTATTACCGTCCTGAATGTAGCTCATGTGTTCACAGAACATGTTTGCTATAAATAGCGGAACCATACTGTTAACTTCATCATGGTTCAGAGTTTTTCTATGAAACAAGGATTTGACAATATTTCTCTTTCCAAAGTCAGATTAATTATTTGTTTCATCCTGCGTTTTTGCAGTAATTAAACAGACTTTGTTAATGGCTTATCAATCAATGCGTTGGATATGCTTTGAACACGTACTCGTAGGTTGCTTTTCCGCTAATTAATGTTTGTGATTTGAATTGGATAGTCGATAGAAGTACCTGGACTCTTTTTGAGCTCAAATCGGCGTTCAACAAACTTACTGTGACTATCGTGCCCAGGATGCTACAGTGGTTAAGTTTATATATTATCCGAGCAGTTCCTGAAATGATGGTGGCCAACAAAATTGTAAACCAGTGCATGGTAAAAATTCCTAGAGGTGCACTTCGCCAACCTCCCGCTTGGCTAAGTAGGTACTTGTGTACTTACGTGCTGTCTAGATTAAATGATATCTTATTAAATTACACAGTTAAAATCCGGCATCAATTGCAAATTGATTTTATATAAATAGTAACTTCGGCCACTGAAGTCGGCCGCCAACTCAAAATACGCCAACCATGATAGTCATACAAGAACGTAGCTGATGAACGCATAATTAAACAAATTTTGTAATACAACAAATTCTTACGACTAAACTGAGCGATTTCTTCATTTCAGGCAATGCCAACGCGTTCAGTAGCCGCAAATTGGTTAAAAAATAATGTACTAAAACAATTTTGACAATAACAACAAACTGTAGAGCAGAGCACAATTTTATTAATTCTTTTTTTCTCATCCTCCCTCACCCCACCACCCCCCAAGTCCAATATGACTTCAAACATCGTTACATCGAAAAAAAACAGTTGGTTAAAACGAGAATGTCAATTAATTCACGAGTTAACTTTTTAGTTACACCGTTAAATCCCATTACGGGCGATGGAGGCTTCAAGATGTATTATTGCCTGGTTTCATGCAACAAAGGGGCCGTGTACTGCAAAAATGTCTGTACGTCCCGACGAAATAACATAAATCATATTTTGTACTTGGTGATATTTGAATAATTATAAATTTTATGTAGCTTTTATGCGTTTTTCATCATCTTCTCACAGGATGGTAGTGTGTAAGATTTTTGAATTTGATAGAGCTCGCTATATAACATATTTATATGCACATTGTATCTTTGCTGCAAATGTAAGTGTAATAAGCACCGTGTATATATCACAGTCTACGTTGCTGTTTGCGGAATTGTTCATCGGCTTTCATTTCATCTTTTGTCGGACTATGCTTTTACCTGCTTGTTTGGTTATTATAGTTCATATCCAGTGGATATTATAATGATCAATCTGGTTATTGGAATAATTTACAAGAGTTGATCCAAAGAGAGCGGCTAGGTCAGAGATCCCGTCGGCGCTGTATCCAACCATCGAAAATTAGAATGCGAAATGTAGTAAAACGATTTGTTGACATAGGATGTGTCGTGGTTCGTGCCGCTCACTCTCTCTTAGAAACTTATGGAAACGCCAGTATTAGAAGCTGATACTGTTAGAGTCCGTGTACCATTCGTACATGGGGCACAGAAAACGCTTCGCGTTTGTCCGCCCATATATATAAGCGAAAACGGGATATTTTACCCTAATCTACACCCCAGTCTACATGTTTTCAACATTACAACCGTCTTAAATAAAATTCTAGGGAGCACAAATTTGCCTATTGTACAAGTGTGGAGCCGGGAAGAATTAGCGATACCTTAAAATATACTACTCCAACCAAATCTTATACAGAAATGTACAGTACGCCCCTATCAAAATATCTTTCTAGTATCTAGTGTAGCCCGCGTGAGTCCTAACTAAATTCGAAATGTAACCCACAATCTCACAAAATGTCCATTACGTTGGATTTGCAACATAGACAGATCACAACACTTCACCAAATTTTTATCACACCAGGTATGTTTAAATAATACAAATATTACACTTTAAGATACTTACTTTTGACGCCCTAATTCTAGGAACCCGATTAAAACCTGGTTCTAAAATTTCTTTAACCCGTGAGATTTTAATATAACGGCTGCAACCGGATTATGAATTCTTGGAATTGTGAATTTCGCTCTCTAACATAAGTTTTAATTTTTGCGTTAGAGAGACCCTTTTTATGAAATTCTCGGAATCCCTAACTCATAACAATTTTTGTGAAAACCCAAGCAGAAATACACTTACATTTCCGCTAATGTAAGTGTAATAGTTAAGGCACCCAGTGGCTACACTCAAACCCGATAGGTACCTAAACTATAGCCCTGGAACACAAATTTTAAAATTTTATATTATTTTAAACGCTCTTAATCTTAATAATTCCAAGAACTAAATAAAATTCTTATAGGCAGAGATGTGCAAGAGAATGAGGTCCGTAATTTCTTAACGGGCTGGCCCATTGAAGCCAAATTTGGTGTGAATAATCTACAGCGTGCGCTATGGCATTTGGCGAAATCTGCCTATGCCCAAACCAACCCTGTTCCTTTAACACGATTTCTCTAATTCTTAAAAGTTCTGTATTACTATGCTGGGAATATTTGATTCCAAAACTATTGCGTTTCGCTGGCAATTGCACATATTACATACGACTTACACATAATGAACACAACAAATCATTACACACACTTTCATCACATATGCAAAAATACATGTATTGTACACGAGTCACACGTAATAAACACAACATACAACCTCACACATGTGAAAACTCATACATTAATTATACAGGCGTTAACACACGAAAAGTATGTATGCAGTAAACAAAATACACAGCACACACAAATTACACACATGATAAACAGATGACGCAAGACCTATATTTTCCCAAAGGAATGATTCCTACGGTAGTTCATCATGTATAGCAGTTATTGGCATGGCATAAGGCAATATCGAGACAGTGAAAAACAAATTCCCTCATTTGAAGCGAACTTAAGGGCTTCGACCCGTCGTGTTTGGGGTTCACGACTTAATACGTCCCCCAGCATCACATGATGGAATTTGTGTACCACGACAATAGATCGTTACACTAGCTCACGTCAGATGGATGTCTTGAGCTAATTCTGGTCCAGGTATTATATTTACTTTATCATTTAAATGTTTATGGTAAGCTAAATTAGATGCATATTCATTTTGAGACAGTACAACAAATTTTATTGTTGAATATCTGCAACCACATGTGCTTGATGTAGACAGTTTCTTTTGAAATCCATTGACAATCGGAATATTTAAGCCAAACACTTGATTTCTGTATGGTAGCGAATGGAATTACATTGTTTACTGCACACGATTGGGATGTAATTCTTTACTTGTCTCGTAGAAGGTGTTATTAGCGTACATCAATACTAACAGTGCACACCCTAACTCGTATGCACTGCGGGAATTGTGCCATATAACAGAAAATGATGTGCTGTTTTGGTCTGTAGAGCGGATATCACTGTTTCCACTTAAAAGCTAGGGCTTGTATATATTAATTAGGAATTCACCAAGTAACAAATATAGCACAAAATTTGAGCCGAATCAAACTGATACAGTCGTTCCAGGATCATAGAATCATGGATCATTAGCTAACATTTGGATTATTGAAATAAAACCTTCACGCGCGAGCGGCATGTGATTTTTGTAAAATATATTTAATAATCCAAGTGTATATTTATAAAAAATACGTAATTATTTTTCTATCGCTGATTTCATTTTATACAAGAAAAATCACTTTAGGTACGAAATGGAGTAAATGTGTTGGTGGTGTCGGTGCGTGTAATGCTAAATAACATATTTACTGTATCGCAATGAGTTTGCTCAAATTAACGATTGTTCTTAATATGATTTAATTTTAAGTTTCGAAGACACTATAGCATAACAAAATACATGAAATCGGTGTTACCAGTGTTTGTTATACAGTGTACCGTGCCTAACCACCTATTGTATCATTCTGATCGTACAGGAAACATTTTTCAGATTGCGGATTATTTACAGTCTAAACGATGCATAATCCCATCATGCAGGTTCATAAAATTTAGTAAACCGTAATAATGAGGTCAAGGTTTTCCGAACACCCTATTTTTTGTCTTCGCTGAGGCACATCTAAGCTTTACTCAAAAGTCTGATAGGGTCCATAGGCTTACCTCCGTTACATATTCATCTGTATAACACAGCCACAATATGTCTAGCTCAAAATGTTATGCTTGTAATCATGGTAATCCTATTTTTTGTATCAATTATGCTTGTGTGCCGTCTTTTTGTTCATCAAAATTCGATCGCTTATTTTTGTTATCATCGACAGTCAACAACACGATCAGTGCTATATTCTCAAGCCATTCTGCAATCATGAGACAGCAACGTTAACATATCGAAGTTTTTGCTCAGCTTTTGCTTAACAAGCCTTTATTATGAAAGCACATAATTAGTTGTTTCATCGGGAATAGTCTCTATAATTATAGAATGTCTTCTGGAAATTTAGTTCAAACACTTTCGAAGCTGTTTTGCGTGTTGACAGGTGATGTAACAAGGATCATGCAAGTTTGGCATTATCACACGCTGTCAGAAAAGTCACACGTCGTAGTCGTATGCTAGGAACGCATTCTTCAGAATTAGAGGCTAAGCAGCAGCTGCGTATAGCGATACTAATGACTGTATATGTTTTCTCATATATCTAATGGATTTGGTTTTAACGAATGGTTTTTGAAAAAGAAGTAACTAAATGGCTTTAAAATTCTGAATATGTGGTGTTTTGTAACCGTTCAATTCTCTGGCAATTCAATGTTTGGGAAATACAGACTAATTGACTCCACCACCTGCTAATTCTTAAATTAAGGTTTACTATGAATAGCATTGTAGATATCTGTTACAGCTACATAAATACTTGTTATAATGTTATCGAAGTTTCGCTTTCACAATGGAAAGATGCTTTCGGTTTGTACGTCTGAACTTTTATGTTCAAATCGTGGTCAAGCTTTTGTGACAAAACTACCGTCTTGAATTCAACATTTCTTCCAACGCAAGATTAGTTATATAGTTACATTGTTTTCGGACAGTATGATTGTCTATAATGTGAATTTATATGTAATATAGTTAAATACAAATTCACGTTTTCCATTGGTACGGTGGCCGAACGGCATAGCATCGATTTGATATTTGTGCGGTGTGGGGTTCAAACCGCGCTCAGGTTGGACCTTCTTTATGTTATATTTCATTTAAGGTATTTCGCCGCTTAGTGTTTTGTTTCATATCAGTTGATTAGATTTTTATATCGGTGCAGGCCGAAAACAATATATAGATGTGACACCTTTCTCTTAAGAGAAAATAACTAATTTGATTATTTGTAAAAAAATCATAACTGGAACTAGAATTTTCGACAGCCAAGCTTGTTATTTATGAAATCACTAAAATCCTGAAATTGTTACTGTTTTGTTTCTTAGTTATTTATCTTAATATTTGAACTAGAAACCAAATTTTATATATACAATCCTTTATAAAGGCAATTCTATAATGAAACGTATTTGTGTATATGTATAGACTATACAAG
Source organism: Trileptium ribeirensis (assembly GCA_030248225.1). Lineage (NCBI taxonomy): Eukaryota > Metazoa > Nematoda > Enoplea > Enoplida > Thoracostomopsidae > Trileptium > Trileptium ribeirensis. The sequence continues at coordinate 17,755 of JASANE010012858.1, forward strand.
CTAACTTTATAGCAGTACTAATCCTGCGATTGCTGGTTTCGTACAAGACTTTGTTAGAAACTTAGAACATGAGAAATAATTGTTAACGGCATAAAACCTACCGGGATGTGCGTTAAAAACGGTTCATTTAAATTGCATTTAACAAATTTAATATCTATAAAATACTTACTACTCTACAGCACCGCAGATCATTCGGCGCGCGTTTTAATCTTATCACCGTCAAGCTGTGGCCTCTTTTGCGGATTTAGTCTAATTCTGCATGGCACCTGTATAGGTTGAGCGTTGTACTATAGACCGTTGTTCCAACCCTAGTCATTGTGGCTCACCCTTCCATCAGTTATAGGTCGTAGAATACGTAGCATACGTGCAATAATGAGCAACTGCTAGGACGCCACTGTATCTTTAGTTACCAGAATGGACCTTGTACAGAAAGAACAGTTGGGGAAACAGAGATCAGCAGGTAACCGCAAACATCTTCATTTCATTTTCATTCTCACATGTGTATTATAAAACTTACTCAGAGGTAATGAGTTGTGGATTTTTTCAATTCTTCATTTTAGACGATGTGGTCGAATCGCTCGACACAGAAGGTGGCGATCTAGCCAAAATGAGACTACCGGCATTTCATTGTGCCACGCCACTCTGTTTATATATCGCAATTATTCATAAAATTAAAGTGATAATAGAATACTTATATATAACAATTGCAATATAATGTTGCAAGCTTTGTACAAAACATTTGGGCGCTGCAGCTGATTTATCCCAATTTGTACACTGAAAATTAACCGTTTAACTTCTACAGTTCAACAATAACTAATTGCATTTGAATGAGTAGTTGTATTGAAATTCGACGAATACTGCACCATTGTACATGTTTTGTAAGGAAGGGTCCGAACAATAGCGTCGAAATATCTTAATGGCTGGTAAACGTTTCTTAACCCAAAGCTCGGGAACCCATAGCTTGAATAGGTTGAAGACCAATATATAATTGTTTGTTGAGACTCAAAGTGACAATTCATTCAGGATGTATAGGGTTAATCAAAATTTAGCATACCACATGTTTAACCCTTTAACTCCTACAGTTGTTCGACAGCAATTAATTACCTATGAATGAGTTGCATTAACTAAATTCGACGAATACTGCACGTTTGTACGCGTGTGGTTGTGCACTAGTTTTGTGAAGAGCCTTACAGCATTAGCAATAGCTCCGAAATAGCTCAATATTTAGTAAACGAGACCTTCACCCAAGCGCTCTAGTTTCGATACCACGCGGTGACAATAAATGTTTATCGATACTCAAAATGTAAACTAAATCAGGACGTAGAGCGTTAATCTGCCATTAGGGTCTGACCAATATACCAGTTCTTCCTTTAGGGCAGATTTTAACAACCAAAAAGAAAGATATACGGTATTTAACAACTTTTTATTATAGCGCTGAACGCATGGTTGGACAATGTATTGGCAGTTGATGCCGAGTCTAAGACAGTTTTTCATGCTTGATATTTGCATTAAAATGTTGATTCGAAATTTTACATTGTTTCCTACTTTGGTTATATTGAGTACGATGCGTTAACTTACGTAATCCATTACTCTAACGTTTGATTGTGATGAGAAACTGCCGTAAAAGTCATGGAACGTCCGTTCAAAGGCTGGCGCAAGCACTGCCGAGTTTTACTTTAGCCCGTGCTCGATTTCTGGCTGCTAAATACTTCCGTCCGCTAAAACGGCGAATGGCAACAGCCGACTGCTGAGGCCTGTGGGCTTGCTGTCGCATAGCACGTATATATGTTAAACAAGACTTCCCGCGCATTTTTGTCACGGTCAGGCTGTTACATTCGTTTCGGCTTTGTCAAACTACGAAACAATGTATTACCATAGTCACACCCGTTTGTAGTGTAAACGCGGATATTTATTAACTTAACAAAACTGATTAAAAGCGTATCATATTTACCGCTTTCATATAAACTAATCACGACATTGCTATCACGTTTGTTTCATGTTTCCAAACTTCGTCAACATAATATGGCGGACAGGAGTCAATTTTGCAGTTCGATATTTCCATCTAAATAGATGGAATATTTGTAATTCAATAAGCAATCATGAAGCCGTTGTTAAATATTAATATTTTTGCCAAAGTATTTAGCACTTTAAGTAGTGATACATGCGCATAATGCATAGATAAGTGGATCTATGAAGGAAATTTTTGTTCCTGTCGTTAAAATATATTATAATTCTGTATAACATTTCACTGTTACTGTGCACAGAAACATGATACGTAACCATTGTATAAAGCATGCAGACCATGTCCGTGCGGTATACTCTGACTTGTTTTACGACAGCAGATTATTCCTGCGCCCATTTACGTTGTTATAGATTTTATGATTAAAACTATTACAAAACTTAAATAAACCTATTTAAGTTGCTGTAAATTTTTAATGCAGAAATATATTTGTTGCAAGGCGACTGCAAAACAATGCATTTGGGATCAATTTCATGGTGGTGTACAGCCGGAGCCGGTTGTTATTTGCAATTAAACTCATATTTACTTATTTACATAGCAATACGTAACTGAACGAAGGTCA
>JASANE010012859.1:0-13758 GCA_030248225.1 Trileptium ribeirensis
ATCTCCATGCGTACCCTGGTTATAAGTGTGCACCATACACTACACCATGTTGTATAACTTGAGATAAATAACTGCTGCGAGTAAAAACAATTGTTACACAGTGAAAATTTTATAAAGCGTGTAATATTTTTGATTGTCGCATTAACAAAGTGTCAAATTTGACAATTTTATCTAGTCAAACAGATAGAAACAGAAGCATTATGATGCTTTATTGAACGTAGCCTTCGTAACCTTCCACCAACTAACTCTATCTTGGGGTAAATTAGCTTTCGGCTGCCATTTTAATAAAATTGACGCCATTGGATGCGAACTGTACCCGTGATATACTGTAATCAATAAGCCGCTATTAATGAATCAGTGGCGCTTAGCGTAAAATTGATGCGCGGCAATCACTAGTATGAGCCATACGAAAAACTTTTAGTGTTAAATGTTTTAGTATTATATGACAAAAATCTAGGCCCTGATTGGGCTGAGGGGGAAAAATCAGAAAAGGGTCCCACCATCTTTTCAGTATAGCCCCATAGTCTCTGGATCCCCAATCATCTCTTACCCAAAAAAGTGATCTCTTCGAGATCAGGGTCGCCCCTTTTCACGTATAAACTCCTGATGATGCTAAATTATTGTTCTTTTTATTTCGATTTTTTGGGGTATAGAGGCTTTTTTGGCAAATTTTTTTCCTAAAGCTCCGCCTAATGTGGTAACCCCCCGAACCCTCCATGGACCAGTTTTTCCTGCTCTTTCCAATGGAAAAGGTTTCAGGGCTCTAGCTCTTCAAGGGGTTCAGGAAAGGGGCCCAATTTCAGGGGTCGGATTTTTTTAGAAATATGGATTTTGGTTTTTTTGACTTTTTTGGACATAACTTTGGATTGGATTGACCTATTGGGCTCAAATTTGGATATGATATAGAAAATGGAATGTGCTATCGTGGGCGTGACGATTACTGTTCGTCACAAGAAGATATGGCTCCCGATATCGGGAATGCAAGCGAAAAATGGATATTTTGATGTTTGGAAATTTGGTTTAGACTGGGCTCAGTTTTAGTGTAAGTTTGAAGCTTAGGTTAGGGTATCCGAAAATACTGCACCGGCAAACGCAGGCGAGGAAGCACCAGTACTGTGCACCCGAAACCGTAGCAGTTAGCCAGCGCAGCGGCTTAGTCTTAGGATTTGTCTAAAGCTTAGGCTTAGTCTAAAGCTTAGGCTTAGTCTAAGGCTTAGGTTTAGTCTAAGGCTTAGGCTTAGGCTTAGTCTACGGCTTAGGCTTAGGCTTAGACTAAAGCTTAGTATAAGGCTTAGGCTTATTGTGTTAGGCTTAATCTAGAACTCTATAAGAAAACGTATTACAGACATTGGAACTAACCTCTAGACGCGATACATGTTTCGCGATACACGATTTGGGCAATGAGTGCACCGACAATATTTTCAGCGAATTGTCGTCGCGATTGAAATTTAATAAGGGTTCGCTGGAATAGGCTATAAGGAACACCTTGGCGTCGCCAAACGAAGGTTTTCAAATTTCCCCAGAGACCATCCATGTTTTGCGTATGGGCGTCGGGAATGTCGGGATTAAGGAATTGGCGGTTATGGTGGTTGACCGTGGCGTGAGTATATTACAGGGGGCTAGGTAGGCGGCGCAGTCCTTGGATGCAGGTCTGGAAGCTGTGGGTGATGATGCGGGTTCCCGGTCGGATATGTTGAAATATTAGAGACATGATTGTGTTGATGGTGCGATTGGAGACGTGGAAAAATAGACACTTCCTCGCTTGTCGTTCAATCATGCCCACCACCTAACCATGCTGACGACGTGGCATGCCGCGGTTGTAGTTTTGTCGAAATAACTTCGACTCGTCAACTTCTACGTCGACACCGGGACTGCCCTACATGGTGTTTTGCCAATGATCACGGTCGTAAGCCACAACGACATCCCTACACTAGTTGTACCAGTTCGTAATGGTATCTGTGGCGACCCCTGTTTGCAAGCGAATGAAGTTTGACGGCAAGTTGTTGATGTAGCCGAAAATGATCACGAGTGTCGTTTCCAATGTGATCCGGTGACCGGCAAAAATGAGCCGCTTCGAATAGACAATTTGGCTCGCCAATTTTTACAGTGCCATTCGTACTTGTCGAGGCGCTTGACATCATTGCGCGCAGCCAAATACATCGCGTCGCCACATGTACATTGTTGGTTGTTAGCGATAAGTGTCCATTGCGCAAGCAGAACAATAGTATCTTCATGTGTACTTGTTCTACGCACCATTTGTTATAGGTCATGCGCAAATTGTTAATATCAGGTTCAGGAAGTATAGTATTAAGGGGCGAAATGTTAAATCTAGTATTTTGAGGTCTGTCATAGCTTAATATTATGCTGTAAAATATAAAAAAATGGAAAATAAACCATCAATCGAGCAATCGAGCGTTCCCAATGGGTTACTTCCGAAGTGGTTAATTGTTCTTGCATATAACTTCAAAGGCAGGCCAGATATATCGATATGAATGGTACCATTGAGTTTGTCCTGTAATGCTGGATCGATCTAGGTGCATCATGTCTATTTTGCAAAAAAAATTCTTTCAAAATTTTCAGGTGACATTTCACAGGTGGGACCATTGGGTAAAAACAGAAAAAAATGAAGAAAAAAATTTTCGGAAAATGGTCGTATGCGGTATTTTTGAAATAAGCTCGTTGAGCTGAGTCGATTGGTAGCAATTTCAGCGGCGTGCGACCATTTGCTGATTTCCCCCCAACCCAAACAGCACCAAAATATAAATTTCCTTCTCCCAGTTTCAGTATAAAGAGTTTGTGTGACAAAATTTCATAACAGCATAGTAAGCGATAAATGTGTTTCAAGTTGCAGTTTCTAAAGAGGATTTTCTGCAACCATCGTGTTCTTGAACGCATCTGAGAAATCGTTTTTCTTACTCCAGATACATTCATTTCAAAAATTATATATTAAAATTAGCTTTCATATTTTCGTTATATCGAAAAGGTCTATACTACTTTGTCCAGAATTAATAAGGCAAAATCCACAATCCTTCACAAAATATTTGAGAATCAAATCTGTTGTCAAAAATCGAGATAGCGCTGCTCACTGATTTTCCGGGAGAATAGATATCTGCTTTTAAAGATAACGAAAAATATTGTTGAAAAAATAGCTCATTTTTAGCCATAAGGACGTTGTTTTTTTTCGTAGTACGTGCTTTTATATATTAATAATGTTATTTATGCAGCAGCTATGAAAACATATTGTAAGCTCGCGATTACTAAAAATTTGTTTCAAGCAATCTTCTTCAACAAACTAGTATGTATGGTTTCGATTTGCAAGTGCCTTTTGATGTTATCGTCTATAAATAATATATTACTTTTATTGAATCATTAATGCTCATTACTTACATTTTCAACAGAGTAGATCTTACCTTCGTCGATTTTATTAATGCGGTGTTTACTTATGCATTGATAGCACCAGCGTGTGCAAGTTTTGTCTACTAATAGCCTGCAGCAGAAATACTCAATTAATAACATACAGTGGATACGTACATTATTTTATTAAATAACTGGATTATACGTCGCCATCCAATTAACTATATAGTGTCTGAATCCACCTAGTGTAGATTATAGGCGGTGTCAAGGATACACAAACACTTTTTAAACAGAGTATGATTGACACCGAAAGCGATTGCTGACGGAGTACCTAAAACTGTGTACATTGTTAGAAATGCGAACAATAAAAAGAGCTGTGGATAAATGAAATGAATAAAAAGGAGTCGATCACTTTGCGATATCGGGAAAACCATTTATAAAACAAATGTTCGGTCATTGAAGGGTTGCCAACAGCAGCATGGTGCAGTTGACACAATAAAATTAAGGGTTACTCTAGGTGCATTGGTGCGCGATGTCTGTCGGCTTTGGGAGATATGATTGCAGAATTGAAAGGGATAATGTCGAGAGAAGGTAAATTTTAGCGATTTTTAGGAACTCATAATTTTCCCCAATTTTGCTAATATTTCCACAATTTTGCTTAAATTTTGCCAAATTTGTAGCGTCGTTTTGCTTGTATTCCACTATTTTTACTGAAAATTTTCTAAATTTTTTCTAATTTGTATAAATTTCTCAACGTTTTTCAGCGTCCTGGTAATGCGTAGGGAACGGAGACGGGGTGTTGAGCCTTCAGGAACGATGATCCACCATGGGTTAGGGGCTGAAAGGTGTTGGTCTGAGACTTAGTAGGATAATCCATCTGCCCTATTATGTGCAGCCATAGCCTAATCATCATCATCGTTATCATTTTTGTCAACATAAGATAAATGCATTTTAGCAGCGACTATAGTTAGATGGTGCAGCGCACCTTTCCGGCGGTCAGTGGCGGGTTTACCAACAATTACTGATATTACGACGAGACCTAAATTAAATGCAAACCGTGTTCTGTAAATGCCGCACGACCGTTATTGCTTTTGCAGCAACTAGAAGGCGTCCATAAAATTCTAAAAATTTCATCCAATTACTGAGGCGCCTAGGTCGGCCAAATCTCAACTATATACTGTTGAAATTGGTTGATTATTTTTTATTCAAAAAACTAAAATAAAAGCTAAACCTGAATATAATGCAAAACAATGCAGAACAATTAGGAAATAACTACTATTATAATAAACATATAGCCACGGGTCCCATTGTTGCTCCAAAGATAGTAATCGTACTCTAGTTTCTCGCGAGCAACAGGGGTTCTAGAGATTAATATTGTCCAGCAGGATTGTAGCCACGATTCTAATCTATCTCGTGACGTTCATAAATGCGAAAGATAAAAAATGATCTGTGCTTCGAGGTACAACACTGGTCTCTCGACAGCATTTTGGCCAAGATACTAAACCTGTCTCTTGCGGCTTAACTCGTGCCAAGATACCGACTGATCTTTTGGCTTCGTGGCTACAAATTCATATCACCCTCTATTCACTATCTTCACGGCTGTCATCATGTCAAAGGGTTGGTTTGTCTAGATAAACTTTTATTATGGCCGACAATCACTCATTAAAGTGCTGGGTGAGGTACTGCGAAAGCACCCCCAAACTCCCCCCCCCCAATTGGGGGACCTCGGAATTAGGGGGGTCGAATCCAAGAATGCACTGACGCGGCCCCCAATTTTTCCGCGAGGCCACTAGTTTTTAGATTTGGTGCCATTTAGGTGCTTCCAAAATAAATTTGAAAATTAAGGTATCAAAAAATTACGCGGTTTATTTAAGTTCTGCTTTCTAACACAAATCGGAAGCAACAAAAACAAAGTTCATATATTATTATGACCCCTAGGTGTGGGCCTCACACCCCAACGGGGATTTCATCTCAATGGGCCTCATACCCCAACGGTTACTCGCCTCCCACTGAAATTCTGAATGACCTATACTAGCGTCATCTGTTCGAAGCTTACCCTAACTACTACATTGTCCTCCGAATCCTTCTGACGATGCCCGTGACGGTCGCTGCCGCAGAACGGAGTTTCTCCTCATTGAAGCTAATAAACACTTTTCACCGATCGACAATGAACGATGAATGTCTATCGGGCCCTGCGATTATCTCTGTCGAAGGTCAAGCAGCCCGCTGCTTGAATATGAAGAGTTGGTTGATCGGTACGCACAGAAGAAGTAGCCAAAAATAGCTATTTAGAATTTGAAATGGATGTGTGATGAACGATGAGAAGTGTGCATTGTTTGAAAACAAATTACAACTTTGAACGCCTTAATGACTGTTACATATATATAATGGTATATACATTGTGTCATTTTGGCTTATGTTGAAGTTAAGTAGGGGCCTCAGAGAAAAATTTTTTTTGGGGGGAGGGGGGCTCGAGATGCCCGACGGCGGCCCTGGGTGCTGGTGTTTTTAAGGTACTTAACATGTGGCTGGCAGCAAACCCTAGCTATCCGGCGCGGTTCCTATGGCGATGGGAATACCTGGTAGTTACTTGTCCGCATGCATCGCGGGCAACATATTGGGTAGTGAGCTGTGACTCACCTTGGAGCAACGGTATAAAATAAGCTTTCAAAGTGTTTTGTCATTTTCAGACATTTCACAGCCTTCCGACTTCTTCCCGTTGCGCACCATAGGCATAATAAATCAGAACGGAGGCGTTGATAATTGGTTGCATATGTGTTGCATAGGCACCTGCTATAACAACGCGTAGTATCTCCTAGAGTGATTAAAGCCTGGACTTACCGATTTCATGGGAATTCCCATGCGAACTCCCATTAAATTCTAGTGGGAATGGGATAGGAACGGGAATGGAAAAACCGTTTCCATGAGAAGTCTGGTTTTATAACGTTCTTCCTTGTGAGCTACTGGATTTAATACAAAATTGGAGGGTTCTCACTTGCCTAGTGCACTAAAAGCCGTATGGCAGATGGGAATATAATTAATATTATTATTTTAGTGATGAATTCTACAAATTGCACAGCGCCTAATTCAACCGGTGTTATCGTTTCACCGTACCAAGATTCATATGAACCATGGCTAACGATAACTATGTCTTGCGACACCGGCTATATTGCTAGCGAAAACAACACCGAAAGCAACTTCACGTGCTATCCAAATGGCACATGGAACGGCTTCGTTCAATTCGAATGTTATAGTAAGATTTTGATACCGAAATTGAGGTTCGGCCAATAAATTTTTTAAAACTATGCTCGGACTGCAAACATCCTGTCCGGACATCAGTACGTGTTTGCTGGTAGAAGATCTACAACCACTCAGCTAGTAGAATGTGTACATGACTGCGATGTGGATAACCGCCTTTCAGTAGATGTCGCTTACATCGATTTTGCTAATTGGACACAGTTTCTCACTCAAAATTGCTATAGAAACTATCATTCTTTGGGTTTTCCGGACCCTGCTTGAGATGGATTAATAGCTTTCTGTCGGACTGAAAGTTCCGGGTCAAATTAAACGATTCTTATTCTAGTTATAAACCGGTACTATCGGGTGTACCACAAGGAAGTATTCTCTGTCTCATGTTGTTTCTCTTACATATTAATGACTTAATAAATTGTATAAAATCATGCCGTTTTGTTAAAGTTAAATTATTTGCCGATGATGTGAAACTGTATGTAACGTTACCAACAAAAAACAACGAAACAGACAAATCTTTGCTGCAGACGGCGCTAAACCACGCTTCAGAATGGGCTAACAAATGGTAGCTTACAATCTCTACCACAAAATGTCAAATACTGCATATTGGTAAGAAAAATCATTGCTTCACGGATACGTTGTCTGGAGATTCACTGTATGCAACTGAGTCCTGCCTGGACTTGTGCATTACGATCACTAAGGATTTAAAATTTACAACGTAATGCAGAAAATAATAAGCAAAGGCTACCGCATTGCCAACATGCTGTTTCGTTGCTTTCCCTGTTGCAACATTGAAACACTACTGTTCACGTACATAACCTATGTCCGACCAATCCTAGAATATGCATCTTCTGTGTGGTCCCCAGTTTATGTTGGGAGCGAGTTCAACGCTACTTTACAAAACGTATATTCCCTCTCAGTGGACTCCAATATGCGTCGTACAACGAGCGGTTACAGTTTTTAAACCTGGAGCCACTGGAACTAAGAAGGTTACACTTCGATCTCGTCAATGTTTTCAAAATTTTGAACAATGTATACAAATCCACAGCGGAACTACTGCACTCTATTGGTACAGTTAGGACGCGTAGGCACGTGCTGAAACTACGCAAGCCTAAATTCAAAACAAACATTTTGAACCACATCTTCCCTAATTATGAATAGTTGGAACAACTTGCCCACACAGCTTGACAATAAAGACTTCGTTACAGCTTTAAACTCGAAAACTTTTAAATCAATGCTCACACAAGTTGACCTCAAACACTATTTGAAATACCATAGAAATATACAGCAAATGCAAACAAAGGAACTACCACAATCCAGTATCACAGGTATACTTCTCTTTTTATATTCTATTAAATAACTGACAAACCTACGTATGATACCCAAACAAGCTGAAAAAGTCGCCTATTTTTTGCAACATGACAAACTACTACAGGTAGATGTAACAGGCGAAGTTTCCCTCCCCTTCTGCTATATTTATTATTCATTTCCTTCTTTAAAATTTGTCTTATAAAAATATATGGCAGCGCTCTGCGAACGCTAGTAAGCATGCCGTGCGGGCGACGTTTAATGATTATTTAGTCTTGAGTCGTATGAACGCGTTTCAGAACCAGAACTCTGCAGTAAATTTAAAATCTCGTATGTACCACAGGAATTGAATAAAATTTTTATTGTAGCGGTGCCATTACGCTCATAAAGAAATGGTTTAATATCGACCATTAAAGCAAAACAGCGACCCAATTGAAAGTGGCGTACGGAAGACGCCTCACATTTCTCCCATCATATTTTGTCCGAAATGGAAACAGGGATAAATGTCATTGAAAATTAAATTTAACCCATGTTCAATAAAAGCAAACATGGTAAACTTGATATTATACCATTTAATGGTGCTTGAATTGTTTGTCGATGATTCGCGATTCCATTTCGATATTGCTAAAGGCATAATTTTCCGGGACGTCTGTTAATCAATGTCAACGAAAATTTTTTTTACCTGAAACTTATAGGAATTTTTGCAGTAGAGTAACCAGTCCTTGTCAAAGCCATGTATAATTCATAAATTCCAACATTGACTGACATTTATTTATATGCAAACCTTACTTCTGATGCTGTCGAAAGAACATTTTGAATGCAGTGCTAACATTGCCTTATATATGCCAGTGTGACGAACTTGTCCAAAGAATGCAAAAAAACTCAGCTTCACGCTAAGACACTCGGGTACGGCTGCAGTTTCAAGCAGGATAACTTGTCTAAATAATCTGCTTTAAATTATGCCTCTGGAGCACATACGCTGACGCTTCGAGGTCTCATGGGTAGCCGGGGTCGGGGGGGAGTCGTCTTTCGTGTCACAGGCGGGCAAAGGCACTCAGAGGGTCGTTGGGGTGGGGGCAGGATGGTGACAACTTCCCCTACTCCACGTAGCAGCTGTTTCTTTGCAAAGTTCACCCAAGATTTAGACAATTTTCCTAAAGGCGCGCGCGAGGGGGCTGGGAGGGGGGGGGTGGGTGCGGAACCGCAGGGGAGGTATGATGGTGCTCTCAGGGTGGTGAACCAGGGCGTAAGTTCGGGCGGGGAGCGTCCCGAACCCTTATTTCGGCATGTATGTACTAGTTAGGACAGTCATAAACCGATTGAAACTTCGACTTACCTTCCTGTTATAGGCTCGAACCATTAATGGATCAAATCTCGCTGATGAGGCTGTTTGACCGGCGTTAACAGCAAAGTATGGTTACGATTTTGTACAAATTGGATTTAGAAGATATAAACACGTAAAAATATGCGCACAGCTACCATCTTGGCACCAAAACATGGTCACATAAATGTTATATAATGATACAGGGGGGGCAGAAATTATGATACAGTGCTACAATCATAAAAAAAATGTTTGTTCTTAATATAAAATAATCTGACTTACCAGGTACAACAACAACAACAACAACAACAACAACAACAACAACAACAACAACAACAACAACAACAACAACAACAACAACAACAACAACAACAACAACAACGACGATGACGACGACGACGACAACTCCGCGATCTACAACCACGCAACCAAAAACAACGACGAAACAGCCATCCTCAACTGCGACATCAAAATTGACTACAACTGAGTTGACAACAACGACAGGTTCGAATTTTGCAGCTTTATATCATCGGTATCCATTGGGGGTAAAGTGGGGTTTCCACTAAGGGTCGGATACCCCAGCCTAAGTCATATTCAGCCTTTCTTCACCTTCAGTCTTTCCAAGCTCATATGCGCGAGCGGGTTACATTTAAGCAATCGTGAGCAGAGTTACTTAAATTTTAAGCTAAGATTGGGGAACTTGATGAAAATTATTAGGTAGAATTCAGGAGACTTGAAAAATGTTTCGCTACGTTCCAAAAATCCTTTGTCGTGCGCAACCAGCCAAAGTGTCTACCACCCCTATACTAGCAGACATTGGAAATACATATTTTTGACAACCTAATCTCGGCGCCTGCAGATATAAAGAATGAGAAATGTACGATTGCCATGTTGTCATTTGCTGCTTGCAAAAATAAATCATATAAAAGTATGCATTTATGCAGTAGTTTAGGCATGTGGGTTCACTTCACTACCAGCTAGCTCTGATTGTATTGCAGTACAATAATCCTGGCTGGAATTACCCAAGAAGCATACGTGCGCGACGTCTGATGTACGGGGTACCGACTTCTCAAGAGATAACCCCACATCATCATTTATTCCAAGAAGAAATTGCGACCATTAGTAATCTACAAATTTTGAAAAAGTTTCTGCAGCTAGATTTCGCAATTAGTTTAAAAACTTTGCCACCGGATACCTACTCGATGTACACATGGAATGATTTATAATCTACTCTATTAGCTAAATCGAATCAGATATTTTCAGAAAAATGAGGCAAAAGTGAAAGTAGAAATGTTAATTCCCCAGCTTTGGAACGCTACAAGCTGTAGCATGTCGAAGTGTCGGTCATGGTCAACAGCAGCTATGCATATATAGTATCACACCGTTGTACCAGAGTACATTCGAACGCGGTGCACTAATCGAGTTTGTGTTTATTCGCACGCTTTGTGATGATCATTTTGCAACAGCTATTAGAAAGTGTAGTGGCTAACGTACTCGAATGATTTAATGTTCAGTCCGCTGCTACGACAAAAGTTTGGTCAACATTAGACCAAATACACATTAATTCATGCGAGAAAGGGTTAAACACTCTATATAATAATGTAAGTGCAAGAACTGCAACTCCGTAACGATTGCATGAGTCCAGTTAATGCGGTGTTCTCGATATAATATACCCGCTATTTGGAACTTTTGCCTCCCCGTAGTCACGACCCAACCGTATAGACAGTCCTTGTGACACCCATACTGTCAATCAATTTCCGAAGATGTACGACACGACTTTAGCTCCTACATTTTTTCTTTACAGTATCGTACACACCCTTAGCATTTAATTTAGCGCGAACTAACTGTAACAAACACTGTCTGTAGCTAATGCAGTTTATTATTCAACGATGATATGTAGTTTTTTCTTAAATTCTCCATATTTGCATCTATGACAAATGATCGTTAAAAAAATAATGCCGCACACTGTCAATAAAACTGCAAGAAGACATGTTGCGCTTGACACTATCGAGCGGTGGCAATACCCCTAGCTACCTATCTTTCAAAAACTTTATAAAACAACGTGGGGGTGTCTAAGACACCCTGTTGTCGATAGTGTGTGTGACAGTGTGTGGTATACATAGGTTCCATACGTTGGGGACATTATAACGTTAGCACTAGCAGCACAAGTCGTTTGTATTTACTGGGTTTTGTTGTCATTATAATATAACTTCAAAATTCAGCCAAATTTCAGTTAGACCCTTTTATCACCACACCAACTATATGCCTTTGTATACTTGATACTAAGCCAATATAATGAAAAATCCAGAAAAATTTCGGAGTGTTAATGCAGAACTTAGCGTATAATATGAAAAAATAGATATGTAGCAATGTGTACCAACGATAGCAGCTGACAACTTGGCATTCTGTAACAGTTGATTTCCTATCCTACACATCCATCGGTGCATATTTGATACTTGTGTAACAATGCTCATATCAACTTGCTAAAATTACCCGTTGAACGTCTTCCAGTAGATATAGCTATACATCTCTTTTCATCGTCCGTTTACCCAGAAACAGCAAAAACAGATAGTTCGTGGAATTTTACCACCAGAACTTGCTTCTAGGAACAGTTAATAGGAGTTGTAGTCGCCACTGCAACGCACTTAAATTGCTCTTAGTCGTTAATGAAGTTGAAATCGCTGGCTTCATCGACAAAACAATGTGATGATATTATAGGAAACTGGATTTAATGGAGAAAATGCCGACGATCAACATAGCAATTTTATCTGAATTCTGACCCCAACACTATTAATTTCACCAAAGAAAACTTTTCAATACAACTTTCTTAATCATTTTCATGTTTGAATCGGATCGAGGATCAATTTAATAATACATTAAATATATAAGCAGTACTGTTGTTTACATTATATTTAGTAGAACATCAACGCACTGATTGTAATAATTGTTGAATCATGGCATTCAAATAATTAACCCAACAATATATATTTAAAAAACTGTATTGAAATTCATATTAAACCGATAAAATTTAATACTGTAACAGTTAAACAGTAACAGTAGTAAAAAATTTTATTTCAGAACTACCAAGCGGATTTGTGAAATGCAACTCGAGTTCAGTTAAAGAATGCAAACATGGATCTCAATGTTTAACAAATTTGATGGATGAATTTTGTCTCTGTACGGACGGCTGGCGTGGACTAGAGTGTGAATTAAGTATGAATATAATATCGCTTTGTACCTAAGACGGTGTTGCGTTTAAAATTGCAAAGATTCTATATACGTTCACGGTAGTAGTGACGTTGAGGCGATTTGTATTATTGAATTTGTGCACAATTCACAAAAGATACTCGTGTCATTTGCAGATATTAAGCATACGTCCATATAATAATACTGCGATGCGCACATTTCATATTAAACAAATTGCGTTAACTCTATTTTATGTGTGCAGGCGATGTACGCATTGCAGTGCGAATATACATTTATACAACACAAAACACCAGCAAGTCACGAAATTCCAGCTACCGCCATGCGAATAAAACTTATGCACAGGCTGTGCGTAAACGCGAGATTGTAGGGCTTATCCACAAAGCTCAGTATTCTAAAAAAACAAGGTTATTTCGATGTCCGGAACCCATCACTTTCAGAGAAATCCACGAGTCTGTTTTTTGAACTATCTATAGTAATCACAGAAATCCTCATGAGGTACAGATTACTGTCCCTCGCGGCGTCGTCGATGCGCGGTAGCCTAATCGCTCTGATACTCTGCATCCCCCCGCGCACGTAGAAGTCGGGGAAAATAAACAACTAAACTAGACGAGATTGGCACAAATTATGAGGTAATTAGCACGATTTTTGGGAAAATTAGTAAAACTCGGGGAAAATTGGCAAAAATCGAGAGAAAATTTTGACAAGTTTTGACTTCCAGAACAATTTAAAACATTTATCCCCTGTCGACCCTCCCGGAGCAACCGCTATCAATCCGAAGCTCCATGCTCGTTCATGTATGAATAATACTATTCATGCAATGGCACTCAAATTTCTACACTGCACAACTATAGATTATGTGGTTATGGTGTACTACAGCAATTTGCATAGCGGCTTTTTGAGCCGAAGTTTGTATTTATAAACCATATGCGTAATTTCAATGCTAACAGCTTTAATACGCGTAAATAACACACACATGTTCTTCTACATACCATATCATGAACGTGCAATAAGCTTAATTAAATGCAATAAAATGTCGGAATTCTCGTATGAGCCCAAAACAATAGTAACGATTGTCAACATATTCCTTGCTTTAGTTTAATTGTCACAGCAGGAACAATAAGGGGTGTAGCCAGGATTTTTGATTGGAGAGGGCCAAATTTTATCAAATTCAAAACACAAAATCGTCATCTGCTTGCATAGGTGTCCGTAGGTGGTTTGCTGCCCTGAGATCGGATACCCCTTCAAGCTATATATATTTACCGCATGTTCCATTGTGAAAACCGGAGATACAGTCAGGCAGAGAGCAATATGTAAATGAA
>JASANE010012860.1:0-12170 GCA_030248225.1 Trileptium ribeirensis
AACATAGAAAAGACATATTCCAGCTTACTCTAAGTACTTTATAGAGGGGAAAGATTTAAAATTTTGAAAATTTGACGGGTGATTTAACAGCTTTCGTGGGACATTTGGGGGATGACGCCCAAGCTAAGTTAGGTAATAGGTTTAATAAATCTGAGTAATGAGTTTTTGACAAGTTTCTGACAAGAATTTGGGACTACAGATGGGGTAAAATCGGAGAACTTTGGAGAAAACTCACAGATGGTCGACCTCCGAGTAATCGGAGGGTTCAAATTTGATGTCGGCGATTTCGATTGAAGCCGACTCTTTCTAAAGGGGACCCAGGGTTTACGATAGCTGTCAAAATCAGAATTTGGGGAATTTTTCGATTGGGCGCCCGGGTATGAACTCGAAATAGTGGGCGTTAGAAGATCTTCTCCGATTGGATAGCGACAAAATCGCTATCCTTCAATATAGGCAAAAAATTTTGAAGCGACGACTACCGCGTCGTCTCGTGGAATCAGTTCGACTTCGGCAGCGCGGAGTTCGGTCGACTTTACTGACCGGCTCCGACGCTTGGATTTATTGTATTGTTTCGCAGCTTTTATTGCTCTTCCGTGTTTCTGTTTTCTCGACTGGCGTTTGGAATGGAATGCGACCGACGGAGGACCCGCGTAGACATCTCTCGCGGATCGAAGGTTGTAAGTCAGGAAGAGGACAGAGTGAATGGGGGTTTATTTTCCCCAGATCGAGATGTAACAGACCGTTAAGATTTAACTAGTAGGCGCACGTTTTCTACCTTCGCTAGCTTGACCAGACGCCCGTCGGAGGACGTCTTAATTTCCCATGTCAACTGAATGCACTTTTACATGTTCTTTGACAAACCTCCTCGAGTCGAGTTCCGTTTTGGGCCTGTTGAGTGGTTGCACGGGGGGGGGTATTAGGTTGTGAACACAAAAGTCGAAGTAGTTCTGATTCCCCGTGGTCTTAGGTAGGGCAGGATAAAAAGGGGACGCCTCTCGTCCGTAGTTTTGCATGACTCGTTGCTCTTGAGTTAGGTTAATTGACTTTTTCCTGAGCAGACCACGGTAAAATTCACCAATCGAACCATAGGGATTTGCTTGTTTCTCTTTGATTGGAGTTATGGTTTTCCAAATTACAGCTTAGTGGACCGTTCGATGCTCATGCCGCTGCTTGAGCTCGGACTGATTTCGCAGTTAGGGAGGGAGGATTAGCCTACGTCTGGCTTTAGAAAGCCCCAAAATTTCCTTTATCAGGACGAGTTAAGAAAATTTGGGGAATTCAAAAGACTGAACAAATTTTAAGAATCTCAGTTAAGCTTAAGGTATTGGCACTCCGCAAGGAGCTATTTTCTTAGACACAGTCTTTACATGATCGACATGATCTCGGATTCGACTGATTCAGCGTTAAGGCGGTCATAAATAGCGTTTCATAGGGATCAACCATTGATTTCGCGAGCCCCGACAGCCCCCATAACTAAACTTACTAAACTCTTGTAAAAGATACTACTTTTCCACGTTCGCTACGAAATCGCGTTGGCTCAATTATTAAGTTTACTAACGTTCACCATAGTACGCAGACGTGGTTAGGCTCGGCAATAGTAAGTAGGAAAACTCCTGTACCAAAACGAACCATTCGTATGATTACAATCCACCACTGAGCCCGTTTCCAAAAGCCCGGCACCGGGCCCAGCCCCTAAATAGTGAAAATGAACTATAACACCCTCTTTTCAATAAAGAAAAAAATCGCGACCGCTCGCGGTTCGTTTTGACCTCAAACCAAAAAAGTGCAAAACGTTTTTTCTTTCTAGAGCGACTTGATCGCTGAGTTTAGGCATGTTTCTATTTTATCCCTGATTGCCCGTTAGGCTATGTACTATGTATGTCCTTGGTTTGATTTTTGTTGTATTCTCTCTCCTTTTTTTCAGTTTCCCTTACTAGGTTTTGATCCTGCACGGGGAATTTAAGCCCGCTGCAGAAATTTCAGTTTTAACCACTGGACCATCGAGGTCTGAGTGAAATTAATAAAATTTTAGTGATAACTCGACTGCACAATTTCGACAGTGCAGTCGAGTCACTGTACAACGACAACGTGTACAGTACTATAAGGCAATAGGATAAGTTAGGGAGAGTGAACACAAAAGGCGAGAACAACAGCAAAGGAAACAAAAGAAACAAAAGAAACCAAGCAAGGGGAGAGGGAAAAGAAAGAAACCAAAGAAACAACGACCAAAAAAGGGGACGCAGATGCGTCCGAGGACGAAACGCCCCTTGTTCCCGACCCCAAGACTAAACGCACCCCAGAGTGCAAACCCAGGCCCGATTATAGTCTAGGCACGATTACCGACTCGAAAATGTCAAAATAGCTACATCGGTCGCCTCGGACATTGTCCAAAACGACGACGGCTCGTGCAAGCGTCTGTGTCGGTAGTTGAAAAGTTCTTATAGGGATAACCCTCATGAGCGATCAAAACTGTGTCCTATGCGAGTATAACATAGCTCACTTAACACAATCCCCGTTTTGGACTGCCGGAGACACCAAGACGAAGTTATAGTAAATTACTGCACAACCTGTCCTAAGGACAAAACGCTAGGAGAAACTCGGTAGGTCTGCGAGTTAGGATTTACTGGACTCAGACGGCACACCGGACAAGGTTTATGTTACTGGACGCCCGCATAGGCGCCGCGCTCATGGTTTGATGATTGTCAGTACCCGATTGTTTGTACCATAAGTAACCATTGATTTTTCGTCGTGTTTCAACTTGTATATTGGACGATTTTATTAATGCAACCATGCCTCTCTTTTGTCGTAGGTCCATACCTTTCCGCGTACCCCGACTCACGCTCCCCTTCGACTAAAGTTACAAGGTAAAGGAAACGAGCCCGCACTTTTCCCGCTCGGTCCTCTAGGTGTATGGAAAGCCCCGCGTGATCTAGAGCGAACTTCGAAGCACGCCAGAACACACAGCCCGAGTTATAGCGGACTTAGTTGAGCGTCTCGGGTATAGATTCTGGTCCGGTATTTTTTCCGGGAACGTATTCGCTCGCACCGTCTCGCTCCCCGACTAGACGCGGACAAGGGAATGGGTGCGTACGACTGTTTTACGGTTTCCGTTTGCATGATGCTTCAAACTTTTGTATCTGATTTGTACAGTGCATAACTTGAAATAAAACGTTGAAAATCACCTAGTGTCCATTGTTATTTATACTCAGGCGTAATAAGGATATCCGACGGACAGGGCCAACTCTGCGTGTCACGGCTTGACGAGGGAAATATTCCAAGCCCTGACACGTGCAGTTCGCCACCAGTATTTGTACTTGAAAATTGCAGAATTGTAGCGAGAGTGTTCCACACCATTTGACGATCGAGCTCGCTCGTCAAATTAGTATACGCAAATAGAGACAAAATTTATTGGGAAAAATGTTGTCCCCAAATACGGATCAATAGATTATCAGGATACCAAGTAGATAATCCGACGTTAAACTCTCAGGGACAGTCGGAACCCTGTGGGGGCCATACAGGCTACATCGAATAAAGTGTTCGACTAAGGATAAGCTAAGTGCAACTCAAATTTCCTTCTGCAAACCCAAAATTATCAAGCATTTCATTGCAAATTCGCTAGACAAAACAACTTCCTTTAGATTAGGACAGGGAATATTGGCTTGACATTATGACCTGTGAGCAGGTTTCGGTGTCAACCTCCCTGGGGGACCTCAGCAATCATACCACGATACTAGACGCGTGCGCAACCAATCGGGCGGGGTCCGAACACACCCGTGAAGCGCGCCTGCGGCCTGCTAAGCTCCGTAACTTCTTGGGTCTGACCAAGAAAAGTGGTTAAAGTTCACAACTTAGGGTCCGCCCTTGAGGTTATGATAGCCGGGGTCGTATGGGTATGGTGTTAGGAAGTTGCGCCATGCAGCTGCGTCACCGTTATTACACATTATGCATCATTCAACAACAAATGCGCGGCGTGTGATACATAGACAATGTGACTAACATGACGCAGAAATTTATTACGTTCCCACGATTGATACGCAAGAAACAGATATAAAGTGGTAGAATCAGATAGTAGGAATAAACTATTAAACGATGATTCAATACGTCACATATTGGCCTGTATTAAAATTGAAAACTGTGATGAATCGATGTTGAATCTGTGAAAAAACTGACAAGAAGACATCAAACCTATTATTCTATAGCAACAAAACGTAGATAATCACTTCCACAATTTTTGGAACGGTTCATTAAGCCTAGCTGTTTCTACAATACCTGAATAGCCAACGTAACACTTTTAAATTAACCCTTGAGTTGAAAAAAACAATTCAATATCGTGACAGATAATAAAATGTTTAAAATAAATAGTTGAATTCAAACTTCAATTTACTCCAAAAAATCTTTTCTTGTCTTTTAACAAAATAACAGCCGTTCTGCAATATAATACTGGTTAACGTTATGGTTGCTTTCAAATTGTTCCAGTTATCAAATATTGCACGAGGATGATCGTTACTACCGGATAGCCTAATGCGTCGTTTACGTTATAAAGAACCCCCATATGAAAGTTTTGTCCCCAATAGCCTTGACCACACAATCCAGTGGTATACAGTATGTAGCTACACTATACAATAAAATACGTAGTGTGCCAGACACCAACTTAATTATAGTGGTTAAATTTAACTATTGTTTATTGTTGACGGTGTCAAGGACACCTTCCACAAACATATTATATAATGCGTGGAAAATACAAACTCCAAGGTGTCAAAGACACCATATATTTGATGGTGGCACAGACACTCAGGGTGGGCAAAACTTTCACAGGGGGTCTTTTATAACGTAATGCTGCATTATTCTACCGCAATGGTTTTCCTATAAATAGATCGATGATAGTATCAAAATATTTTAATAGACGGTTGTAGTGTTACTAATGCAGCAACTGATACTAGCTCTTGAGCTAATACCAATGGAGACCAGGCTCAAACTGAACAGCAAGTTAACACGTTATGTCTGACGTATTTTGGCATGTCAGCATACGGGTTAAGAAAACACATTATTCCAGTTCTAAAAACTACTTTTTCAAGATAAACTACTGAATTTCCGCGTGCTTTTTACATCAGACAAAGGACTAAAACAGTTTCTAGCTTTATTGGACTAAATCCGGTTTAAACATAGATCAATTTCAGTTTATGAATACACCTGTTCTGCCTGCAGGACAGACTATATCGGCAGTAGCTGTCGATACCTGACAGTTAGGATTTCGGAACATTTCGGGATTTCGGCCCGGATGCCATAACCAGTTGTCGAACTCCGCGTCCTGTAATGATATGGAATCTTGTAGCTTTGACATCGATTCCTACGAGTTTATAAATACGCCTGTTCTGCCTGCAGGGCAGACTATACCGGAAGTAACTGCTGATACCTGACTGCTAGTATTTCGGAACATTTCGGGATTTCGGCTCGGATGCCATAACCAGTTATCGAATTCCGCGACCCGTAATGATATGGAATCTTGTAGCTTTGACATCGATTCCTACGAGTTTATAAAATACGCCTGTTCTGCCTGCAGGGCAGACTATACCGGAAGTAACTGCCGATACCTGACTGCTAGGATTTCGGAACATTTCGGGATTTCGGCCCGGATGCCATAACCAGTTGTCGAATTCCGCGACCTGTAATGATATGGAATCTTGTAGCTTTGACATCGATTCCTATGGGTTTATAAATACGCCTGTTCTGCCTGCAGGGCAGACTATACCGGAAGTAACTGCCGATACCTGACTGCTAGGATTTCGGAACATTTCGGGATTTCGGCCCGGATGCCATAACCAGTTGTCGAATTCCGCGACCTGTAATGATACGGAATCTTGTAGCTTTGACATCGATTCCTACGAGTTTGTAAATACGCCTGTTCTGCCTGCAGGGCAGACTATACCGGAAGTAACTGCTGATACCTGACTGCTAGTATTTCGGAACATTTCGGGATTTCGGCTCGGATGCCATAACCAGTTATCGAATTCCGCGACCTGTAATGATATGTAATCTTGTAGCTTTGACATCGATTCCGACGAATTTTCGATTTTAACAAAAGGCAATGGTTGTGCTTCGTATGAGTATGACATTTCACTTATGAGATCTGATTTTACTCAGAATTTTGGAAAACTTAACGATCAGATTCAAAAAACCACGTTTAAATAATATTTCAACTTTGAAAACTTTAATTTTGTTTCCGACTTAGCATCATTCACATTTTACGGTAAAATTTCATTGTTTTATTGTTTAGTAACCTATATCATAGTAATAATTACAACAATAATATTAAGTATAATAATAGTAACAATAATCAAGATAATATTAAAATTGCTATTACTATCCACACAATTGCTATTACACGACTGCCCCGTGACGACAGAGGTGTCTTCATATCAAAAGTAATTGCAGCACTTTGTCACTCAAAGTTTCGATGGCAGTTCTGCTAACACATTCTATATATTTCAATTTCGGATCGTCAGGTAACACAGATAGTCAATGTTCTTGACCACTACTGCTGTTGGCCCAAATAAGGCAGAGGGCGTAGTGTAATATCCTTAAAAAAGCAGCTTAGTGTAGGGTTCGGTGGCAGCGCCAATGTTTCATGCGTCGAAACCCATTGCCTGTTGCGCATCCCGCTTTGCACATCCTGCCATTTTTCAGTCTTGCTCGGCGTAGTGTAATATCCTTAAAAAAGAGCAGCTTAGTGTGGGGTTCGGTGGCAGCGCCAAAGTTGCATGCGTCGAAACCCATTGCCTGTCGCGCATCACGCTATGCACATCTTGCCATTTTTCAGTCTTGCTCGGCGTAGTGTAATATCCTTAAAAAGAGCAGCTTAGTGTGGGGTTCGGTGGCAGCGCCAAAGTTCATGCGTCGAAACCCATTGCCTGTTGCGCATCACGCTATGCACCTCTTGCCATATTTCAGTCTTGCTCGGTATCCTCAGCAACACTTCCACCAGTCAGACCACACGACAATCCGTTGTAGATACAGTGAGCTACATTTCCGGCTGTTGAATCTATGGTAGCACTATCATGGCGCTTATGCATTTTCAAAGCAGTCAGTACACAGCTTGCGGCTTCAAAAGCTTACCAATGACAACAGCATATTCCGCTTCAAGGATAGTAAAAATCTAAACTTGTTATCGATTGCCAAATATTGTCTCGTATGGTAAAATCACCCGTTGAACATTCTTTTAGGTTCTATCATTCGTTAGCATTTGTTTAATGACGCTTCATTACTGTGGGTGCTGGACCGCTTTAAATTTTTGCCGTTGAGAAAGTATGTGAAAGATTTGACTTTTCCGGCGGATTTTGAACACAACCATGCGTCACAAACGTACTAGATCGCATTTATGCGGTGTAACTGCAGCACAGCATCTACGGGACTTGTCGGGCTATTAGAAACGTATCTATCGTATACGAGGACATCTAGCATGGCCAACGCGCATACGTTGTTCCTTTTGACAAAGCCGTGGGTTCGTAGCAACGATATTTTCACTGGATGATTCTATCGCCACTGTCAGAACGTATAATATCATCAAGCTCACCAACAATATGGAAGAACATAATCGGATGGATTTATTGATTCTAATAGAACTAGGAGACGCTGTGTGGTCCTAGATCATCAATGCGGCAGCCAATTCAGCTTGAAACCTTTGTCTCTGACCTTCGAAACGTTCAGATCTATCGTCTTGAATTATACGTGTCCAGCACCAATGTAAATTGTTTAAATCTAGATTGTGATAGAACTAGGAGACGCTGTGTGGTCCTAGATCATCAATGCGGCAGCCAATTCAGCTTGAAACCTTTGTCTCTGACCTTCGAAACGTTCAGATCTGTCGTCTTGAATTATACGTGTCCAGCACCAATGTAAATTGTTTAAATCTAGATTGTGATAGAACTAGGAGACGCTGTGTGGTCCTAGATCATCAATGCGGCAGCCAATTCAGCTTGAAACCTTTGTCTCTGACCTTCGAAACGTTCAGATCTGTCGTCTTGAATTATACGTGTCCAGCACCAATGTAAATTGTTTAAATCTAGATTGTGATAAATGCCGACGGTCTCGCAAAGGCTCTCCAGGATTTTGCTTTCATTCGCGCAATTCACTGGGGTATGTGGCACAACCTAAAAGATTAAAATATGTAAAGTGCATCATTTTAGCTACATCTGTATATAACTACCAACGTAACAGTGCTTTTCATTGTGCAGGAATACGGCCCTAAATATATCATTTTAAATCCCAAACTATGTATGAACAGGTTATTTTTTATAATTTTGTAATGACTATAATTGTACTTCAAACCTTGTTGTAGCTTGCAATTTTCAGAGAGTCTTTGAAAACATTAAAAACCGTTCTGGCCCAGTGAAGCATATTGAAACTGCTCTTGGATATCCATACACAGCAGAAGCCCTGTTGAGTTTACCTAACACTAAACAGCTAAAAATTGTTCCTCCTACCCTTTTGTTTAGCTTTATAATCAACTGAGCTTAAGATCAATCGAGGCTTTTGATTTTATCGCAGAAACTGAGAAGGTGTACTTAAATTAAACACTTCATCAATAAGCAAAAAGGTTACGAGTAATGTTTCAAAGTTCAAGGCCAAATATACAACAATAGTGGTTTTAATCTTTTCAAGGCAAAGCTACATCTGAGCTTCTGTCATAAACGATATCGTATCGCAAACCATAGTTCGAATAAATACTGAATTTCATTCAGTTTTTCGCCAACCTAAAATTGACAAAATCAAATTCAAGTACCACAAATCATACATTGTGGTCCAAAAATTTTTTTGACGAAGTTCCATTTGCACAAATCTGGTCTTTTGATGTCTACAAACTTTGAATTTGGATTATTCATCATTCGCGAACTAATTTAATGCAGTAGTGACGTCGCAAACAAATCGATCCTACGGCTAAACTTTTCTTGTTCCCAGAGCATACAAACTATCGGTTAACCGCTAACCGGGTAGGGGATTATTTCAACAACCGGCCAACTGATCGGTTAAACGATAATCGTACCCATCTTTATACTCACGATGTCGTATTGGACGCATCAATCCCGAAATATTAACTTTTGCGATTATATACTTCAAGCTAAGACGATACGGCGGAATCCCAAGATCTATAAACCCGCCGCATTCATATGCTCACTGTATAGCGTAAATTGCACCGGGTACATTAACACCAGTGTCATCAACCTTTTCATTTTGTGGCTTGCTGAAATGGTGCCCTATACTCCAACTTTGAAAAGTGAAAATCATATATCGCCTTTTCTGAAAACATATTGTAATTCGCGTGTTTTCCTGCTATAGGTAATGATAGGTCTATCAAGAGCATCATAATGCGTGATTCACAGATAAATGCGTGCACGAACTGCACACCGTGAGGTGCTGCAACAACCATATGTTAAGCAAAAGTCATTGTCAAGTCTTTAGTTTATTATATCCAATGTGTTCTCAATATAACAACTTAAAATATTGCTGCGTTATTATTCAAATTCATTGCACAATAGCAGGACCTTTAAACGTTTGTTTCACCAAAAGCCAGTTTTCCTATTGTAGCAGCAATATAATGCTTTCACATATTGTTGCGACAGTTCTTAAGTTGCAGCATTTAGGTGTATGAAATTATCTGTTATAGCAACAATAACTCTACTTTGATAAGTACTGTTAAAACAATATCGCTTCTTCGTTTATTGTCATCACGATTGAACGAATCACGATATTCTAACAGTTATTGGTATGCAGTAAAATTTAATTAATTTTCAAGACATATCCGTACGTCTAACCCTAGTTCTTAACTTATACGACATACGTGCCGAAGCTGATGTTCAGTTGGCTATCACCCTCCCACTAAGCCCCTGGCTTACCCTCTCCCTGAGGCCGTGGCGTAGTCCCCTAAGGGTACTACCCTACCACTCCTAAAGCTCGGTACTTCTCCGCTCAGTGCAGGCGCGCATATTTTAGAAATTTTAGCAAAAATATAGTGAGAAAATTTGCAAAAACGGGGGTAAAATTGCGTCTTCAGCAAATATGGGAGTAAAAATGCTAAACGATTATTTAATCAAAAATTTGGGCAGTGGTTCCGCTGGCCTTCAATTCTGTTTCTATCAGTCCAAATCGACGCCTATATACTCGTATCAATCAAAAATGCTCGAAATTACTTATTCTGCAAAATAATATTTAAGTTCGAAAGTTCCGACTTAAGAACGTTTAAACAATCTGCACATTATTATACATGACAAGTGCAAAAACTCCAATGGCTTTATTAATGCTTGCTTATTGCTACATCTATGTCAATCTCTGGCTATTGCCATCTCTGGCCCTGATAAAAGTGTACAAACAACGCTCTCTTCATGATCATCGTTTATATGTAAAAAAGTTCAAAAACATTAAAGAACGGCCTGAAATATAAAGCTCCTGGCAACACAAGATGTCACAGGAGATTGGAACGTTATTTACCAAAATTTGACATAAAATGGTTAATTTGTTGCCACTAACTGTAAGACATACTTCGTTTTAAACAAGATGTAGTGTTGAGTTTATAGGTCTTGGTCATACATGTTCATATGAGACGGTACAGGGGTTGCTTCCATGATGCGGTATTTTTTATATTTATTTTAACAAGTCATTGCCAATACCAACGTCTTGTAGCGTACGATAAGTTTTGATCGTGTTTGAAAATTGCAGTGCTTTAGAAGTTAAACTGCATTATTTCCGACTAGTCGGAAATGATCATTCATAACTTATTCCGACACAAAATATTATATAGTCTATTACCCGATGAAAAATTCAATTATATATTTTTGAGCTGCATGATTTATTGTACAGCAGCTGTTAATGTTGGGTTCCACTTATTTCTGCTATAATGGTTGTCGCTTTCAGTCGTATTTATGTGACTTATGTGTGTAAACTATTAAAATGTTAAAATAATAAATCTAACTTCAAACCAACTAACACCGATTCATACAATACGAGAAAATTAGAATTAATGTTAGAAGATTATTTTATAATAGGATTTTAATTGTTTGATTTTAAGAAAATATTTACAATATTTTCTGTGTCGTTAATACACCAAAGCGCTGAATGAATGGTAAATGCTGGTATATGTCACCGTGCAATGTAATGCAGTTAGATTGTACCTATTCCTGTGCAAGTTCGTAAATTTTGAATATTATTCTTTCGGGTGTGACAGCCTATACCTGAAATATATTGTGAACCGGACACGTTCTACGTCATATATTTGCTGTTATATAAGTCTCGCTACAGCTCTATCAAAATGGCAAATAGAAATATTCGATATTTTTGCCGAAACTCAACAAAAATCCATTAGTTTTAGACCTAAGTTAATATTTAAAATAGTATTGTTTAAATTAATACATTCGATTCATCGATATGTACTATCACTTCCAAGCTTACGAAATCACATCCTCCCGTAAGCAAAACGTTGCGACACGTGCTTATTACAATTATTCCATCTATTCAGAGCACTGCAAATATTTTGGCATTGAAGAATTTAACCCGATATGTATGGCGTTGTGCTGCTTGTTTAGAAGTAGTTACGTCGAAACTTTTGAAGTTGGACATTATGTGAAAGCAAAGTAATTTCGAGCATTTTGGATTGCTACGAGAATATTAGCGTCGAAAGAAACAGTGGATTTGGATTGACCAAAACAAAATGGATAGCTAGCGGAAACACTGCACAGTTTTTGATTGAATAATCGTGTAGCTCAGCAAAGGACCCTAGGTTAAACGTACAGATATGCTTTGAAAATTAATTTAAATTTACTGCATACCGATAACTGCGACGAAGAAGCCATATTGCTGTTGCAGAAATATGTATCAACGTACACTTATAACCAGAGAAACAATTTTATGTCCAAACATGTTGCGACCTAACTATTGTCGCAACATGCGTGACAGCATTATATTGCTGCTACAATAACAAAGCTGGCTTTCGGTGAAGCAGAAGTTTCACGGTTATGTTGTGCAATAAAATTGTATAATATCGTAGCAGCAATATTTTAAGTTTTTATATTGAGAACACTATGGATATAACAAAACTAATGCCTTGGCAATGACTTTCGTTTAATATATTGTCGTTGCAATAGCTGACGAAGTGCAGTTCGTGCACGCACTTCTCTGTGAAT